>BSBK01002876.1:600000-907139 GCA_027943335.1 Chamaecyparis obtusa | reverse complement strand
TATAAATTTAATTTAATTATAAATATAAATATAATTTATATATTTTTTACCAAATATATAAATATGCAAGTTAACATAATTATAAATATAATTTTTTATATGATTAGAATGTTATTAATATTAATATAATATGATTCTAAAGTATATATATTAAATATAATTAAATTAATGTAAATATTAAAAATGATATTTATATAAAAATAATAATTTTAAATAATATTTAAAATTAACATATATAAAAAATCTATCTAATACATTTAAGAATATCAAAGATATAATTAAGTTTCATAAATTATTAATTTTTTATAATTCTTAATTTTTAATTTAAATAATAACTAATTCATATATATATATATATATATATATATATATAATATATATATATATATATATATATATTATATATATATATAATATATATATATATATATATATATATATATATATATATATATATATATATATATATATATAAGTTTTAAATGTGGCTCAAAGCACATCACAAAAATACTTGATTTACATCAAAGATTTAAAGATACTTGATTTAATATCTTCTTATGAGTTTAGTGGCAAACCCTATTTACTCTGACCTTGATAAAAATTAATATGTTTATAAATAAATATTTATTTATTAAAAAATTTAATTGTCAACATCTTTAACAATATGTCTTCAAAGGTGGGGGTTATTAAATTTGATTTTAAATTTTAAAGCAATTTAGATTATGAAATAATATTTTTATTATGCTTTGTACACAATATTTTTAGAAAATTTGGTAAAATTAGATTATCACAATTCTTTGTTTTTTAAGAGCTTGATTAAGACATTGAATTTATTTTATCAGTGTCACCTATTGAGACAATAATATGAGAGATCTTATTCAACTTACTTTTTGATATCTCTATTGAATTTGATGTAAATTTACCAATAAAATTGACAATAACATGAGTAATATAAGAGCCAATATTATAATGGAATTATTAAATAAAAATTAAAATATTCACAATTGATAACTATTAAATATTTGAAGCCAATAAAACTCTATGATAAGATTCTATTGTTGAACAACTCTATTTTGGATGTAAATTAAAATTATAAAATCAAATTAATTTTTTATACAAAATTATATGACATAATTATATAAAATGAAAGTGATGTTAACTCAATAGTAATATACCAATAACTCTAAGATTATATTATTGAACAAGTGTATTTTAGATGTAAATTAAAATTTATAAAATAAAATTAATTTTTCATACAAAATTATATGACATAATTATATAAAATGGAAAGTGATGTTAAAAAGTCTTGGAATTATACTTTATAAACAATAAAAATGTAAAAAAAAAAATCACTTTACAATTGTTTATCATCTAAATGACAAACAAATAATTATAAACTTTAAAAAATAGTATGAAATTGCTAATAGTACAAATAAGATTAAATTATTTTAAAATTGTCACTATTTTTAAATTATTGTTTGGTTTCATTTTTTTTAACAATTTTCTAATTTGTTTTTAAATCTTTTAAGATTCTAAATTGTTAAATTATTATTATTATTTTTTCATATTTACATTTAAACAAACTAGATTATATTTATTTCTATAAATATATTTATTATTTTTAAATTAATTTTTTTTCAAATTCTTGATTCTATTTATTCATTTTAAATTTGTTTATATTGATTTGCATAAACAATCCATTAGATTCAACTCACATAAACTTCAATTATAATTAGGTTTCCCAAAAATAAATAAAAATCTACTTGCATTTTCCACCAAACTTTAAGTATTATGAAATCCGAAAAACTTAATGTTTTTCACTAATATCATCAACAATCATCCAGGAAACAATATTTATTAAAAAAATTGATTTCTTCATTACATTGTTTTATAAATTCGATATAATTGGTGAGACTCTTCTTGATTTGATAGATGGCTTGCCAAACTGACTTCTTTGCTGACACACAACACAAAAAAAAATTAATTTGATTGAGCTCAAAATACGGGAGTGATTGCCAACGATTTGACTGCGAGTTGATTTGACTGCATGGACAGAATAGCATGTATGTATGTATATGAACTGGGCATTGTCTATCTGGCCGGTGCAAATTTTCACCCAGATAGCTAGTGCCCCCAGGGTAACTCTAGACCAATTTTCAGACCCATGAATGCCCCAACAAAACTAATTTAGAGATAGACCCTACTCTTGAATCTCCAACCAAGGAATATTGTGGGGTGACAACCCTTGTGGCCATCCCTCCACTAGAGGATGATTGGTTTTTGACGTCTGGTTATATATCCCCCTGTTCGAAGGAACCTTCCCAATCTAACCTCCTAAATAAATCCCTCAGACAATAATAATATATCTTTAAACACAGACAAGATTGCCCCTCCCTCTTCACCTAATAACATGAAGGATCTTGTCACAGTTAACCAGGAAAAATTCCATGCTTGAGGACTCTCATAAGGACCCTACGGTAATCGTGGAAAACCTTAAAGAATCGATTGAGTTAGAGATATTAACCATTGGGATGAGGAACTCTAACAGAGACACAATTCAGGAAGAGGTAAAGATTATTTCAGATTAATCTCAGAGAATCTCTTACAGAAGAGTTGATGGATCAATTCTTGGACGAGGTATGTGACAAGGAGGAATTGGATCTTCAGAGGAAACTCTGATGCAGGGGCAACCAAGGTTTAGGCAAGGCATTCTGTGTCCTTGGTGAAACTGCATGGAGTGTTTGTATTTTGGCTGGTGTTACTCAGTTGCAGCCTTGACCGATGGTCTCTGTCATTGAAGGAAGCTCGGTCACTGAAGGAACTCGACAGTCTCTGGTGCTCGGTGAAAGTGTTACTCGGTCATGCCTGCGGTGCTTGGTCGACACTGGTGCTCGGCGATGCCTGGCTTGCTCGGTAATTTTACTGTCGCTCGGTAGTTCTGATTTACCGACTGGAGTTCTGTGTGATTTGTTGAGCCGACTTTGTGAATTAATTGTTGGTAACCATTGTCTTGGGCCGACATGCAAAATTAAATGTTTGTATACATTTGTAAGCCGACTTTTATGGCATTTAATTATTGTTTGGGGAGTTAAGGGTTTCATCTTGCCAACTTGTGGCTGATGATTAGTATTTAAGGAGGGCTTAGGTAGATGTTTAAGGGTAGATTTGGGAGATCAGGACTTGAAGAACTTAACAGATCTGAAAGTGAGATGTGAATCTTGAGAGAGAAGTTGTGGAAAAGTTCTTGACGTTCTTGCACATCAGATTGTAATCTGATAGACATTTGTAGCAGAGTTAGGGGTTTGCATACTTGGGAACAAGGAGATTTCTTGGAGGCTTGCAAGCTCAAGTTTAGATCTGCCTTAGGGTTTCCATCAGCTTCTGATTGTCTTCAGAGCTGAACTAGTTGAGATTGTATTAGATCTAGTTGTGGATCTTGCATAATTGTTGTTTGATTGTAATTGGCCCTAACTTGGAAGGCCTTACAACCGAGCATGTTAATGAAAATCAGTGTTAAACAATTACTTTGTGTTGCATTGTTGAGTAATCTGCTTTGTAATTTTGTTGGCTGCAAGGTTTGGATTGTCCTTCATTGGATCCACCATCCTTGACTGCATCAAACTCCTTATTGAGGGTATCAAGTTTTATGATAGTGAGGATACAGGGAGGGAAGTAGAAGAGTTGTTAGTTAATCTAGGGAATGAGGAAATCCAAGATCTAGAATCTCTAGGTATATCCCTTCATAAAGATAGTTGAAGCTCCCCGAATTGTGCAAAAAAACTAAAGAAGAGGGGAAGGAAGCTGAATGCTGAATTGAGAGAATTAGTTGGTGAGGATGTAGGATAGGTTAAGATCACATCACTTCTTAATGCAAAGAAGGGGAAGAACCTTCCCGCGGAGCCATGAATATCCTAACTCTCAGTCAGATGTCTTCACAAACTTTAGATGATGTGATTTTAGTGCTCTTAGTTGAAGAAACAAGAGCAATTAGAGGGGATTTAGGAGAAGATACTCAACTTGAGCTTGTATTATACTAAAAGAAAAAGATGGGAAAGAGAATGTTAGGTAATGTACTGTCCTAAAAATTTAGCACCCATAAATGGAGGCTCTAGGACCTATTAAACCCTATTTTAGTAATTCTAAGGTCTGAATGTCTTTTATGCTTGATTCACACAACAATCATTTTCTTCCTCTGTAACTTTCATGGCCGACCTCCTTGCATGATCTCACATCATGTTATATCTATTTTGGGGCTGTTCTTATAGATTTAGCTCATGTCCTATTTGATATAATATGTTTCATTTATCTTGGAATATGTTAATCAGATAAGCTGACTTATGCTTGGAAATCTTGTATATAAGTAGGGTAGTAGTTCGTGTTTAAGCAGAGAGAGAAAGAAGAGAGGAAGAAGGAAACTGAGGTGTTAAGGAAGAAAACTAAGAAGAGCTGGTAGAGAAGGAAAGTCATAAAGAAGAAACTGAGTGAAGGCTAGTTTTGGTGTTATTAGCTTATAGATGCAGAGCTAACTTGGTGATGCGGTTGTCTCTAAGGAATGTATGAAATTTTGAGGAATGATCAACTACGCATAAGGGCTTGACATTAAGAGCAAGAAATCTGACTTCTTAATGTTGTATATTGACAATGGTGAATTTGAAAAGTTGCATGTTGCAAGCTCGTTGAATGTAATTCGTGTTTCAGTTGATAATAACATTTTGTTTCTTGCTATCTATTAGTAATCTTTGTTTTAGTGTTGTCAATTTATGTTGTGTAATGTCTTGCTGCAAGGTTGGGCATCTCCAGTGTGGATTTCTCCTCCCTTGTTTGCATCAAATTCTTTGGAGATTGGCATTCAGGGGTTTCCTTTTTCACTTGATTTGTCATCTTTCTTGATTGAGTTTGATCATGATCTTATGAGGTGGCATACCCAAACTTGGGGACACATCATCAATTTTCAAATACTCGTAGTTTGAGAATTTTTCCTTCCTTTCTTTGGATATGGAGTTGCTTCCACATCTTCCACTGTACTTGATTCTTCCCAAAGGAAGGCATGTTGCATGCGTACATTGGATGATGTTTTGTCTTTAGGATTTCTTCATTGAAATTGTAGCTTATTTATTATTGGGGGAGTATTTTATCTCTTTTAAAATTTTATGGGGGGATATTGATTGTATATTCATGATGAATGTAGTTCTTGGGGGGTATCATTGAGTTATCAATTCATCATCATTGTTTAAATCCCCCTTTTTGGAGAGAGGGACTACATTGTAGATGGGTACCTAAGAACCACCATCAAACTTGTGAAATTATCATGACATTTCTAAAACTACTATAACATTTTTGAAGCTGCCACAATATAAGGGCGATCAACAGCTTGTTTTTCTAGTATTTCTTTCAACATTAATTTTATTATGTTTCATTTGTCATTTCTCAAAACCCTGGCTTTTGTGTTTCTAACTCCAAAGGTATTTCAATTACTCAAACATCTACACCATTTTTAGGCCATTTTATATACTTCAATTTTTTTAATATTATTGAGAATATGTAAATAATGGTTTAGTACATTAAACAAACTACATTTTCATGCTTCACTTCAAATCACTTATGCAATGGCTATTAATAGTAAAACACAACATAATTTAGGTACTTGAATTGATTAGACTCTCTTTGGAAAACACATTTAGTACCATTTGTACCAAAGTTTATTTTTGTTGGGTCCTTTAAAATAAGAATAGTAAGTGCCATTTTTTTTCTATATTTCATGTGTATTGTTGATTCATTATTTGCATATCTCCCTATTTTCTTCATATTTCTTCTTTGTTGGTTATTTCTCGTGAAGCTTGTCAATTTACTCTGCTCTTTTTGCTGAAGATTCCCCTCCTGTTGTTGTGGAGGAGGATTTGATCATTTCCTACATTCCCTCTCTGGTCACCAATGCAATGAATGATTCTCTCATTCATCCGATTTCATTGTCTGAGATAGAACACTGGCCCCACCCCTTATAAATAGTAGGGAAGTCCACCCCTTATAAATAGTAGGGAAGTTACGGTTTCCAACATTGCATTTTGAAGTTATGACAAGTTGTGGAGTTATGCTTGGGAAATAATGCCTACTATTAGATTATTGCCCTGTGCCTAGCCTGAACCCAACACGATTCCCAATTTAGTAGTTGAGGCATGCTAGACAACAAGAAAGTCCCCACAAAATTGTAGGGCTCTCCCATTGAGATGAACATAGGTAAAGCTCTAGGCCCATATGGTTTCCCTATTGAATTTTTTATGGAGTTTTAGGATATTATTAATTTGGATCTATTGGAGATTGTTAGGGAATCTCTTTGTAGGAAGCAAATTCTTCAAGCCTTAAATTCTACCTTCTTGGTTCTCACTCCCAAAAAGGAGGGTGTTGATAAGCTTGAATTTTTTCAACCTATAGCTTTTTGTAATGTGGTGTGTAAGATTATCACTAAATTGATTGTAGAGAGGCTCAAATCTTGTCTTCCTATGGTGATCTTTGAGGAATAAGAGGGTTTTGTGGCTGGGAAACAAATTCTGGAAGAGGTGGTGGTGGCTTTTGAGGTTATTCACTCTATACCAAATTCAAAGAAAAGATCTATGCTCATTAAATTGGACATGGCCAAGGCTTATGGCAAAGTCAAATAGAGTTTTCTTTAGAAAATTATCTTAGCCTTTGGTTTTAGTCTAGAATGGGTGATTTGGAGTGAGTTGTGTTACTTCTTCATCTTTCTCGGTTATTGTGAATGGAGAACCTTCAAAACGTTTTGGTGCTTCTAGATAACTCCACCAAGGGGATCCTCTTTCCCCTTGTTTATTATTATGGTTGAGGGTCTGGGCCATTTTCTAAAGTTTCAAGCTTCATAGAGTTTGATTCATGGGTGGCGATGGGGCAATGGCTTGCCACAACTCTCACATCTCCAATTTGTGGATGACACTACTCTTATGGGATTCACTCATCTTTGGAAAGCTAAATCTTTTAGGCAAGCCTTGGATATTTACCTTGTAGCTTTAGGTTTAAAAGTCAATAACCATAAATCCTCCATTTTCTTCTTTAATACACCTTAGGCCATTCAAAGGCATATTGTTGAAATTCTGAAATTTTAGATTTGGTCTCTTCCCTTTGTTTATTTGGGTATCCCTCTTACTATTGGTAGACATCCCAAGTCCTCTTGGTAGATTCTACTTGACAAGTTGCATCAAAAGGTTAATCACTTCCAACTCACCATTGGTTATCTACTACTACTCGATTGACTCTTTTAAACTCAATTATTCAAGCTCTTCCTATATACATGTGTTTTGTTCAAGATGCTCCCATGTATTTTCTTTGAGAATTTTATGCACTCTCTCAACAATTTCTTTGGAGTGGTAATTTATTGACTACTAAATGGAGCCTTGTTAAGTGAGAAATTGTGTGCAGACCTAAGAATGAAGGCAGCCTTGGCTTACAATCTTCTATTTTGAATAGGAAAGTTCTTGTTGCTAAGTTATATTGGTGTTGATGTACTAGCCTAAATCAGCTTTGGGCTCGTATTCTCACCCATAACTATCTTCCAAATGTTAATGTGTTTGATGTTCCCCACTTTCCTTTGGTAGGAAGAGGTTCTATGATTTGGAATACTTTGAAATAGGGGGCTCAATTGGTAAAAATGGTCTCTTTTGGATCTATCATATGAGATCTCAAACTCTTTTTTGGTTGGATTCATAGGATGGTCATCCTTCTATCCTTTCTACTCATCCCCACCTTTAGCCCCTTTGTGATACTTTTATTGTTGTTGGCTAGGACACTATTGACCATTATAAGATTGCCCATAATTGTGCATTGGTAATTTGTTTTCACTAGAAACATCCTTTTGAATGGCCTCTAGGAGGATCTAAAGAAGTTAGGAAAGAGCTAGCACAGATTCTAGAGTCTCATGAGTGCACTACCTTGGTTGCCCAAATGATGTTTTGGTCTGGGCAAGCAATGATTTGTCTAGAAAGTTCTTTGTTTCTCCAGGTTATGTTGAGTAGGTGCAGCAAACTTTTGGGGACATTCAAGTTCCCTGGTGGGAACAAGTTTGGCACAAGTTCTCATGGCCCAAGTGCAATTTTTTCATGTGGTTAGAGGTCCACAACTGATGTCTTACTTGGGATAATTTATGTAGGCATGGTTTTCAAGGCCCCTCTATGTGTGTGGTGTGTCATAATAGTGAAGAGAGTGTTTCTCATCACTTTTTCCAATGCTCCTTCATTAGACATATTTGACACCTTTGGCGGGATGTGTGGAATCAAGCTTGTTGGCATGTATCTTCTTTGGCGAAATGTTTTGCATGACGTGACAAGGCCCCTCTCAAAATGTCTTTTCTTCAAGTTGCTTGGACTCTTAGGCCTTCTTTTATTATTTGGCATATCTAGTTGGAAATGAATAGTTGGATCTTTCAAGAAGTGTTGTTGGGGGACCACCATTTGTGGTGGAAAATTCTCCATTCTTTGGGAGAAACTATTTTAGCAAAATGTGACTTGATGAAGACTGTTGATCTTGCAATGTTATTTGCTACAACCGTCTCCATCTTCCTCCACAAGGCCATCTCATGAGAAATAGATGTAGGCAATATCTTTGGAAGATAAATACGATGAGGAAGTAGAGCCCTCCACCACAAGAAATTCTAAATTGAACATGAACAAGTCTTCTCAGGAAAACCCAGGTCCTATTGGTATTGGTGGAGTTGGTAGAGATAGCTTGGGGACTGTTAAATTTATTTTTTTTGTTTATAAAGGTCATCATACTAATAATTTGATGGAGGCTCTTGATATTTTATATATATGTTGTGGAGCGTGCTTGTGCTCTTGGATGGAGCATGCTCATTTGTGAATCCAATTTGTAGGTGGTGATGCATCTATTGACTTGGCAACATTATGAGGATGTTAGGTGGCAATTAGTCTTGATCATTAACCAGATTCTTAATTTGTGTGCTTTGGATTATGTTACTTTCACACATATCCCTAGGGAGTGCAATGGAGTTGCAAATTGTCTAGCCAAATGGGCTTCTAATCAAATGCAAAATTGGAATATTGTGGATAATGGTCAATCACCTCTGGGTTTGTCTCAACAGTTAGATCACTTAGTGGATCTTGATAGGGTTGTTTGACATCCTAGCTTTTTTTTTCTTCTTGTTTGCATAAATTTTAACCCCTCTTTTATTTCAAGCTAGAGTGATGAACTATATTTAATATTTTGCGCAACTGCATATCTTCCTTGAAAAACTAGTTATTCAATTCAATGCCTTCAATAATTTTTCAATATCATATTCCCTCTAGTTACACAACATTAATCATCTATATTTTCGTTATTAGACTTGCTTGAAAAATTATAATAATGTGTATAACACCTAACTTGTAGTATTTTAATTTGTCTTAGTACTCAAGAATTTAATTCTATAAGAAAAATACAAAAAAATGAAAAGAGCTAAAGGAAAGAATCCAAGAGTGAAGCAAAAGGAAGTATTTTACTATAAACACAAAGAAAGAGAGATTGCTTCAAGATCAATCACCAAAACCATGAAGATGCTCCAAGATCAACACAATGAGACAAGTTTTGAAAGGGGAAAGCAAAGAAAATCCCTTGTGACATTATGAATGAGGCCATAGCGTAGAGAGAGAGAGAGAGAGAGAGAGAGAGAGAGAGAGAGATGCTTATTTACAATAACTTCATCTAAGAAATGAGACAGAAACATCTCTTAAATAGAGATGAGGAGAGGAGTTACTAAGTAACTCACCAATCTATGAATGCCATCATCCATATAATAGGTGTGTGCAAAGTGTCAAGATCCTCTTAAGGAGGAAATAACTAATTTCCTTAATAAAGGAAAAAAAATGAGTTGTCCTCCCACTTGGACTAAAGGACAAATTACAATTAGGATATCTTAGCTTATCCAGATTTAAAATAAAACGCCAAGGAAAGATTATAAATTCTAACACCCACCTTTAATCTTTATTTGGGGTGATTACATCAATGGGTAGCAAACCCAAATTTTTGCAATGAAATTCAAATTTTTTTCTAGAAAGAGGCTTTGTCAAAATATTTGCAACTTGATCTTCACCCTTGCAATAGATGGACACTTGCTTTTCTTCAATTTTCTCTCTAATGAAGTGGCGGTGGAGAGAAATGTGCTTTGACTTTGTACGGTAAACTAGATTCTTTGCCAAGACTATTGCAATTTGATTGTCACAATATAAAGGTGTAGGTTCTTGTTGAGGTAGACCCAAATCTTCAAATATTCTTCTAAGCCATAAAGCTTCTTTAAAGGCATTAATACAACTTTGTATTCAGCTTCAATAGAACAAAGAGAAACAGATTGATCTTTTTTACTTTTTCAAGATATAACACCTGAACCAAGAAAAAAAATACCCACAAGTGGATTTCCCATAATTGGGGTCTCGACCTAAATCCGAACCAGTAAACTTTTTAATGAAAAATCAGAATTTGCATCATAAAATAATCCTATATTAAGAGTACCTTTAATACATCGTAATATTCTTTTAGAAATTTTGAAGTGAGTTTGTTGAGGTTTGGACAATAATCTTGAAACTAAACCAACACTAAAAGATATATCAAATCTAGTGGGAGTTAGATAATTAGAACTACCTACGAGTTGTCTATAAGGAGTAGAATCTATAAATGGAGATTCCATATCTATCATTAGCTTAGTTTCTAATTCACATGGAATTGAAACATGATTAGCATCATTCATATGAAATCTATCTAGAAGATCTTTAGCATATACCCTTAGGGGTTTGCCAAATTTGTATTCCTAAGAAATAATGTAGAAGCCCTAAATTAGTCATTTGAAATTTTTAGTTAAGTTGAAACTTAATATCAAAATTAAATGGTTAAAATTGAAGGTGAGAATCAAATCATCAACATATAGAATGATAATAACAATGTTATCTTCACTATGCTTGATATACAAGTTAGGATATTTTTTACTTCTATCAAAACCTTGAGAAATAAAGAAAGCATTGATTTTGGAATACCACTCTCTCAAAGATTGTTTTAAACAATAAATAGATTTATTTAGTTTACATACTAGATGTTCATGACCTTCTTTAATAAAACTAGGAGGTTGAGACATAGATTTCTTCATGCAAATCACCATTCAAAAAACTACTTTTAACATCCATTTGGTGAATAGGCTAATTCATTTTAGAAGCTAAAGCAAGAACTACTTTAATGGTAGACATTTTTGCCACAAGAGAAAAGGTCTCTTTATAGTCTTATCCTTCAATTTGAGAGAAACCTCTTACTACTAACCAAGCTTTAAACTTACTAATTTCATTATTGGCATTCAACTTAGTTTTATATAACCATTTACATGAAACCAGGTTTTTATCATGAGGTAAAGGAACTAAATCCCAAATATGATTAGAAATTAAAGCATCATATTCCTCTTGCATAGCATTTTGCCAATGAGGTTGATTTTTAGCTTGAGAAAAAGTTTGAGGATCATTAGAATGCATAAGATAAGACATCAAAGCATAATTGCAATAATTAAGTCTCCTAGGTCTAAGTCCACCCATTCTAATAATATAATCATCACCTTCATTAAGTAATTCTTTAAACCATTTGGGATTTCTCTTAGAAGTAACAAAAATATCACTACGAGGAGTAAATATATCATTATCATCATGTATAAAATTATCACTATGAGGAGTAGATATATCATTACCATCATCATCATCATTATTACTACTAGTAGGAATAGAAATAGATGCATTAGGAGTAGGGTTTAGAATAAGAGGTTGGTCCTCCACAATCTCAATAGTGCCTCCTCTAAATTCATCATCTTTGACCTTGGAACTATCACGGACTTCATTTTCTGCAATACAAACATCTCTTGCAATATGCACCTTGTTAGTAATAGGATCATAAACTCTATAACCTTTAGAAAATTCATCATACCCAACAAAAGTAAATGGAGAAGATTTAAAATCTAGTTTTTGCCTTTTTTGTTTGGTTGTGTGAACATAAACAATAGATCCAAAAATTCTCAAATGTTGTAAATTGGGTTTCCTATCAGACCACGCTTCCTCAAGAGTTATATCTTGCAAAGCTTTAGTAGGAGTTCTATTAAGAATATAAGTGGCACATGCCATTGCTTCAACCCAAAATTTGTAATGCATATTCTTTGCATGTAACATACATCTAACCATCTCCACAATAGTTATATGCTTTCTTTCCGCCACACCATTTTGTTGTGGTGTATAAGGAACGATAAGTTGATGTTTTATACCAAAAGATCTCAAGTAAGAACAAAAAACATTATTAACATATTTAGTACCATTATCTGTTCTAAGAATTTGAAGCATAAAACTTGATTGCCTTTCCACAAACATATGAAATTCAAAACATTTGTCAAGAACTTGATCTTTACTATGCAAGAAAAAGATCCAAATTCTTCTAGTAAAATCATCAACAAAGGTAAGAGCATACTTTGAACCTTGAATAGAGGTGTTCTCCATTGGACCCAAGAGGTCACTATGAATGAGATGTAACTTATGAGATGTCCTCCATGAAGTACCATGAGGAAAGGGCTCCCTTTTCATTTTGCCACTCACACACCCTGTGCATGTAATTTTAGATGGAACAATATGGGGTAATCCTTCAACCATGTTAGATTTTAGCATCGAAGGAATATAATTAGAATTCAAATGGCCGAGCCTTTCATGCCATACATTGAAATCAATATTATCTTTCAAAGAGTACCTTAAAAAAGCAAACTCATAAAATTTAAACAAGTTATCATGATCCATCTTAGCATTAGCAACAACATGATCAGTGTTAGGATCAATAATATAACAAATGTCGTTCTGAAATTCAACTTTGTAATTTTGACATAATTGAGGAACTGAAAGAAGATTGGATTTCAACTCAGGAACATAAAGAAGATTATTTAATTTTTCATTTGGAACATTACCATCGCCAAATCCATCAATTTTGCAACTATGATTATTAGCTAATTGAATAGGAATATGAGTAGTATCAGGTTGCAAAAAATCAAATACTTCTCTATGAGATGTAACATGGTGAGAAGCCCCACTATCAATAATCTATTCTAATGCATAAGAAGCTTTGTAACAAGCAGTAAAAGCACAATGAGGTTGATTACCTTGAGATTTGTGATTATTTTGATTATTGTTTTTTATTAGGAAAACGGGTTTTGAAGGGGCCCCAAAACCCTGTATATATTGGTCTAATAAGATTTTCAAAACAACTCTCAAAAAAGGATCAGATCCAGACCACAATGAGGGTTTTGATTATTGTTACTCATAGGCTTCTTATCATTTCATTTTTTAAAACAAGTAGTAGTTAGGTGACCATGTTTTCCACAATAAGTACAAAGTGGTTTCTTATTAGGAGTATTTTGTTGGTTATTAGAAGTATTATTATGATTAGTATTATTGTTATATGAGGGCCTAGAATTAAATCTGTTATTTGAATAACTATTATTATGATGATTATAATTGTTGTTATGATTATTATGATTATTATTAGAAGCATTATGATTATATGATCTATTATTTTGATTTTTTTGTTTAGACACAAAAGCATGTTCATAAGATCTAAGAGTACCAAATTGTAGTAACTTAGCTTCCTTCTGACGTAAAAGATTTTGAAAAATAGCATAACTTAATTGTGGAGCTAAACTAGGAATAACATGTTGAGAATGAATATTAGTAATAAACTATTGAAACTCTTTAGGAATAATTTTTTTTAGAATAATAGTAATTAATCTAATATTAGTTGAAGTAACATTTACACCACTTCCGCTTTCCCTTCTCCTCCTGGTGCGCTTGGACTCAGGGTTTCTAGACAGCAATGCTATCTAACAGAGGTCTCTTTCGCCAAGGTAGTTTCCAAGTCAAATGCTAGTGGGAATGGAAGGGTTTCAGCTTCCTCTATCACTTTGATTCCTGTAAGCTCCTCACTCTCTGTTAAGCTTTCGTCAGAAGCTAAAGGAGACTTGGCGAACAATACATATATGTTTAAGTCTCATGGTTTGATTTGCCACTTTTAGGGATTCTGGCCAAGCCTACCATGACTGCATGACTGAGTGTGTAAAAGGTGGGAACCCATTTTACCTGATATTGTTCATATATTTCCTATGGCAAAGGGGTTTTTAATAGTAAAATTTGATAATGCTAAGGATAGAGTTAAGATTCTGTGTGATAACTTCTTTAGCTGGGAGGAGGATAAACTTATGTTGATGATGAAGCCTCGACATCCCAATTTCTTGTCGTCCTCTGAAATATTTAGTAAGATCCCTATCTAGGTAAGGCTCCCTAATCTCCCCCTTCGTCTATGGAATGATTTCGTCCTTGAGGAAGTGGGTGAGGCCTTGGGAGACTTTCTGATACTGGATCATGATTCTTCTAATATTTATCATTCCACTTTTGCCCGCATTTTGGTTGAGATACCTCGTTAAGTCTCCCACCTGAAATCAAAATTGAATCCTCCTTGGGTTCCTGGATCGAGCAACTTGACTATGAAGGTATTCCTTTTAGGTCTTGAAAATGCTTTAAGACTGGTCACATTTCTTCCCAATGTGGTTTGGATCTTAAGAAGAAGAAATCTTTTCTATCGTGGTGGAAGGGTGCCTCCACACAACATTACACTATTTTGAAAAGGTCCTCTTAGCCTAGGAAGGTGTCTACTCCTAATTTAGGTACTCATGTGTCTAATGTGGTGGTGGATGGTTCAGGCCCTGAGCTGCCTCATGTTGCTCCTGCTGGGTCTGTTGATATAGCGGGTTCTGGCCCTTTGTGCCCACTTGTTGGCTCTGGACTTGCTCTTTCTTTGGAGGGTGCTAGGGTCCCTATTGGTGGTTCTGTGGGTGCTGGTTCTATTGTAACTATTGGTATTTTTTCTGGTTTTACTGATCTTTCTATGGAAGAATATATTGTTGGCCCTATGTTGGCTGCTTCGCTAACAGATTTAACTCCTCTGCTGGGTGCTGGACCTTTAGTTTTGGATTTGTTGTGCTGGCAGGATGAGGCTGCTAGAGTTGAAAAAGGTTGGCTCATTGTGAAAGGAAAACATTCAAAGAAGTCCTCCCTGTCTTTCCACATGACCCTTCGGTCCCATAAGAAGGGAACAAAAAGTTAGTTTCATCTACTTTTGTTGTGGATCTCTATTGGTTTATCTTTTGCAACAGTGTGATAGTTTTGTTCTTTGGGCTGCTTTGTTCTTTTTTGTGGCAACATCCTTTTGTGGGTGTTTTTTTTGGAATTTCTAACCTTTTGGTTTGGTTGGTTGGCTATATTTAGGGAACTTTATTGATCTATCTTAAGTTGTTCTCTGTACAGGATTCCGGGGCCCCTTCAAAACCTATTTTTACCTCAATAAAAAATATTTACACCACTTAATTGAGTTTTAATAGCATCAAATTTAAGTAACAATTCATCCATGGATTTGAAATCGGTATACCTCAAGTCTTCTATGTTGTCTTGGAGTTGAATCTTTTGTGATTTGATGGAGCTGTCATAAGTTTGTTGCAAAATGTCCCATGCTTGATGGGCTTTGGGGATATGTTTAATCAAGACGTATAGATCAAGAACAATAGAAAGACCAATTAATCCAAGAGTTTCATCATTTTTAACTTGTCATGCGTCTTTGTTGGTTTGAGAAGCATTGGCATCCTATTCAAGAGAGGCATCTATAGCAACTTGTAGCAAAATGCTTAAAAATGAAATATAAAAGAAATATGTGTCTTCCATTGATGATAGTTAAAACTGTTCAATTTGATTTCATGAACAAGGGTAGACATGATTAATTAAGAAAAATGACAGACTAATCAAAATATAGTGAAATACAATGAAGATATTATGCTAAAGGTCAATAAAATTTTTTTTAACTTAAATGTTATCGGTTAATATGCTAGAAAACTAAAAATTTAAAAATTATTTAAATTTTTGTTTAAATGAGAATTTTTTTAGTGCAACTAATTATAAAAAATGGCAATTGAAATATATTTATATAAATCAAGAGAATATGGCTTCAAACCGATATTAAAAAATATTGAGAGAAAAATTTGTTTTAACGTTTAAACTTTTTTTTTATAATACACAAGTTTTGAATAAACTGTGTTAAATATTAAAAAAAGAATCTAATGACTAATCAATATAAATGAAAAGCTGCAACTTTTAAAAATGTTATGATTACCTGCAACATTATAAACATAAGAGACTAAGAATAAGAAAAAAACATTATATAATGAATGAAATAATGATCATGAAGTGCGTGAGGGAGGAGAAATTGATAAAGTCAACCTGGAAGAAGATATAATGAAAAAATCTGCATAGAGGGAAGGAGAAAGCTAGCAGCGAAGAGGAGTTAAGATGTTGTGTAAGGCAGCGAGACAACTGGAGGGATAAGGCACATCTTGAAGGTTGAGGAGATGCACAGGAGGTAGTGTGCAGGGGAGAGAGAGCAGCCAATGAAGAGTTGGCTGTGTGGGGAAACAACAAGGCAAGTTCAAGGTTGAGTTCCTCCACGTCCTCTGTGCCTGTGTCGAGATTTAAGTAATACATGTGGGTGGTAGTGCGTGTGTAAAAAAGGATGCTATGAACAAAGAAGAAAGGCCCACTGTTTACAACAATAGAACAAGTTAAACAATAATAGAACACACATGGATAAATGAACAAGTTAAACAATAGGGATAAATAAATAATAGCTCTTAGTATGTTGATAAATAAACAAGTTAAACAACAATAGAGCTAGAGAAAACGTAGGGATAAATAAACAAGTTAAACAACAATAGAGATATATAAATATGTAACCAGAGATTTTGGATATAAGATTTTTGAGTAAAAAATATCAACAACAAATAGAGATATTTAAACAAAAATATATATTAGATTTGAAAAGATATATTTAAACGACAAGTTGGAATAAGACAGAGATCTGAGAAAAAATATATTTACACCTGTAGAAGCAAATAGTTAGAGAAAAGGAAACAAAGCACAAACAATGAACAATAGGTATATGTAGATAAAAGGTTATTTTTTGAGAGACCTACAATAAAAAAGAGATAAACAAGCCTGCAGATTGTTAGAGAAATAAAACCTTTGCGATTGCTTGACAGAGGGTGAAGTTAAAACTTTAAAAAAAAATATGAAATGAAGATTAATAGACTTAGATCTGGCGGTAAACCATTCAGAACTAGTTAAACAAAATGTTAAATTTACAAAAAAACTTGAAATGAAGATTATAAAACTTAGAACTGGCGACAAGCCATCCAGAACTAGGTATAAAACCAGATCTAAAATAACAACGGATATAAGAAAGAGCTCTAACAAATGTTAGATATACAAAAAAATGAAAAACCAACCACAAAAGTTAATCTGAACAAAAAAACTTTCTTCTTCTCAAACGAGATATCCTTCGAATGACACCTTCATGCAACACTCAAAACAAGGATTTAGCCAACTTTGATATCATGTAAGAAAAATAGAAAAAATGGAAAGGGCTAAAGGAAAGAATCCAAGAGAGTGAAGCAAAATGAAGTATTTTACCATAATAAGAAGACAGGGAGATTGCTTCAAGATCAATTACCAAAACCATCAAGATGCTCCAAGATCAACACAATGAGACAAAGATTTTGAAAGGGGAAAGCAAAGAAAACCCCTTGTGACATTATGAATGAGGTCATAGCCTAGAGAGAGAGAGAGTTGCTCATTTACAATAACTTCATCTAAGAAATGAGAGAAGAACATCTCTTAAATAGAGATGAGGAGAGGAGTTACTAAGTAACTTACCAATCTATGAATGCCATCATCCATAATAAGTGTGTGCAAAGTGTCAAGATCCTCTTAAGGAGGAATAAGCTAATTTCCTTAATAAATGAAAATAAATGAGTTGTCCTCCCATTTGGAATAGAGGACAAATTACAATTAGGATGCCTTGGCTTATCCAAATTTAAAATAAAACACCAAGGAAATATTACAAATTCTAACAAATTCAATATTCACAATCTATTATAATACTTAAGAATTTGTTTCAGATCTCAAAAATTTTGTCTAACCTTGAATTAAAATTCAATATTTTATTTATAAATTTCAAATAAATATTTATCAATTTTCCACAATTGTGATATTTAATTGCAATGTTTAATGATCCATGTGCTCAAAGTTAAAATTCAATATAACAAAACAAGTATTCGTTTACCCATAAATTAGTCTTCTCCATAAACATACCTACTTATTAAGTATAACTCATTCATTCACTATAATAAATGTTGACAAGAATACTCATTAGTTTTGTTTACTTGTTTGCTTAATCATCACATTTGTTTATTCGTTTGATTGATATTTATTCATTTCATTAACTTAGATGGTGGCACAAGTCTTATCTATGTACTACCATGATTTTGTCATTCGATATAATTTGAAAATTTAAGATCGAGGTCATGTTACAAAGTGTAATATTTAGCCCGAATTCCCTAGGATCAAGGTCATGTTATAAAACGTAATATATAACATGAATTCCCTAGGACCAAACTTATCTAGATGTGTGATCCTCTATTGAGTTGATATAGCTCTTACATGTTAATATTTGATCAACTTAAACTTTTACTAAAAAAGTTACCCATGTTATGAAATATAACGTAAATAGCACACAACTAGGTTCTCCTTAGTTTAAAGGGATAATGCACCTAGTATTATCCCATGTGATGGAGATAGGAGATACTCAACAAAAGGGATGCGGCTATACTCACTACAAAATGACATTCTGTACAATTTTGAAAATGTGTAAAATACAATAGATGTTTACAAAAATTTCAACAATTGATTTTCATGATGTGCTGTAAATCCACAAAAATATGGTGAAAAAACAATGTTTTCAACTTTTTCATTTTTTCTCAAATTTTTTGTTTCTATTGTTTTGTACCATTCGTTGGGGGAATAGTGAGCGGCCAACAAAAGTGCACGTAATTGTTTTTCTTTATGCGAGTACGATTGCTCCAATACCCTCATAGGTAATTACACCTACACCTAGTAATCCCTAGTTTCTCTTGTAGGGTTCAAGAAATTGATTTCAGTAATGGGGTGATATGTAGTTCCCCTAGTTGTAGAGGACTTGAATAAGTGGGGCCTATGCTCTTTTAAAAAAAATCACATACTCAAAATGCTAAACTAATCTTTGTATCTTATTAAAGATTTGGATCTTGGTGTGGGCCAATAGGTGATATATAGCTTTATAATAAATTATTCTAAAATATCTTACAAAATGGAAACAAAATGTAGTTGTGACCGATGCTTTATAATTTCTTGAAGTAATCTTTGAGGACAAAATTTTGATATTGGATTTTTCAACACTTCAATAAATAAAGGCAATATCAAATTCATACTTAAAATAGGTGATTTTGAGGATATTTGCAATTGGCAAATTATTTTATAGAATACTTCCTATTAGATTATCGCCAAAGACCTTACTTTTTTGTATTTACCATTTGCTCCCATTTATTATTTGGCTTGAACATACAAATTTCATCAAGAGAAAATATATTCTAGATAATATTATTGTTCTATGGAAATGTAGGGAGTGGGCCTATCAAACTTGGTAACATGTTATTTTCATCAACATTAACCTTTTAAAGCCATATGACCATATTAAATGGACATTCACCTTGTCATACTTTAGGCTCTAGGTTTCGATCTTCAATATCTCGAATCTATGTAAATTCTATTTGTACATGTCGTAGTCTTGCCTCACCATTGATGGTTAACAATCTACTTCTTTGTAGATCTTTTTATCCATCCACAAAGATGCCCCTTTGCACCTACTATTTATTTCTTGTAGCTAAAGGTTTTAGTTATTGGTTTGTCAATATGTTTGCCCAACAAAAGGTTAAAGGCATTTCTCTCCTCTAATCTTTAACTTGTGAATGACCACTTTGTGGGCGATTCCCTTCTTGCTATTATGGAAGAGCAAGAAATGTCTGTCAAGCCTTGCAGTGACTTAATACATTTTCTGTTGCCATTGGCTCCAATTATCATCAATCCTATTTGCCTAAGCCTCTTTAATTTGATTATTTTATATGGAAATAGATTGATCATAGGAAAAAATTCAAGTGTCTAGGGACCTTTTCTGACTTATAATCCTCCTCTATAAGATCTCCTACCAAATAGGCTTAACAACTTGCAATTTCTACAACTTTCAACTCACTGGCATTTTGACAAACAATTGGTAGATAACTGAGTTTGTATGTATTTCAACATTGTTTGGACAATGATTAACAATACAAATGAATAGCATATGTACATATATGACAATTGCTTTGACTCCTTCCTAAATTGTTGAGAACTATCATTTAATTTTTACAAAAATACATTAATACCACTACCACAAAGATAGGTATACAACATAAACACATAATATTAAGGAGGTTGGGGTCTCATTGTTGGGGAGGGGAGTAGGGGGCACTATTGTTGGTAAACTTGTATGTGTGGGAGTGTTATGTTAATTAAGTTGTTAGTCTGGGTCGTTAGTGGCCGAAGGGTGAGCAGTTACAGTTCAATCGCACCCCTTCAAGTGATATATGTATTCTCTCAGATAGAAGAGAAAGGGACGAAACTAATATCATATTATGTTATGCTTGCATTGGATGTAACTTGGTCATGATTAATGGAATATCTAGCAGTTCTCTACTATCTTGTTGCACTTATTATCTGTTATAATTTCCTTCAGTAGTATGCATTAAATCCAGTTTACCGTAGGCGGTAAACATTTGGTGTTGTTGCCTCTATGAATCGAGAAGTGACGAGGTGTGGATGGCGCATGAAAAATGGGGCAACCAATAGATGATGATGAAGGACCATTGAGGAAGAAGAGAATGCAAAACTATTCTAGGGTGAACGTGCACTAACAACAAATTTTGTCTTGCTACTTCAGGCATCTATTGAAATGCACGACCGAAGGTAGGCTGCACGCGAGGAAGTACTAGAGAGTGTCATGTGTGCTGCCCTCATAATTAGTCCCGTCATGGATCAATTGATGTATCATCTACCTCAACTGTTGGCACAAACATTTCTTGCCCTTCAAAACCAATGAGAGGATGTCAAGTGGGAGAATTGAAGGCAACAAATCCTAGCGGACTACCATCACTGAAGGGAGGAAGAAGAAACATATGAAAATTGCTGTAAAGGAAGCACAAATTAAAGTTCAAGAGAAAAATATGAATAAAGGAGAACACAGAGTGATATGATTATGTCCGAAGGATGACATATATTGAACACAAACAATGAATTAATAAAGTGTTCTGGATTTTATCAAGTGTTATTTTCTTGTGGATGTAAAAGGAACATATTTATGTCAAACAAGTTAAATAAAAATAAGAATTTGAAATAACAAGTAGAAGGGTGTGAGGCTGTACAAAAAGCACTAGCATTACAACAACAAATAGAAAGGAGACGACGGTTGAGGAGACTCGCGTAAGGACTAACCGAAGAGGTGGTCAGTGAAGGTGAGGCCATTGACATCAACAAGGACTTTTAGTAAGGAGGGGATGGCGATCCTCACCTAGAGGTGAATAGAGAGGAGGATTTTATTGAGGAAACAAGAAGTTTGCTTGGGAACTTAAGCTTAACCCCGTGAACAAAGGCAAGGGAGACCTGAAGGAAGGAAAGGGAAGAGGTTGAGGGTAGAGGAGCTGAAGATACCAGTGCCGCCATGAGTGTCGTAGGGATAGAGGGGCACGAGAATCAAAGTAGCCTACCATGCTTGAACACTTCTAGCAGTTTGGGAGTACCAAACATATCGAGTTTAGAGATACCAAGCTCGTGGGTACTAGTATAACCAGTAACCACAAAAGTTACTATGTCTCAAAAGAAAAAATTACCTAAGTTTATACGTGATAGGAAAGAGGACCCCACATGCCATTGTAAAACATGTGAAACCATTTGGTTTGCCAATGAGGTGACAAACTAGGATGAGTGGACAAAGCAATTTCTAGCCACACTAAGGGGAGTAGCAATCAATTGGTATTTAGACATCGATAAAATTAAAGTGGCCACATGGATACAGTTGAAGAAGGAATACGAGACAGAGTTTAGATTACTGTGAGATGATAAAAAAATAGTAGCCAAAATTTATAACACCAAGCAAGCCAAGGATGAGACAGTTAGAGCCTATGACCAGAGATTGAAGGAATTGCTAAAAAGGATGGACAATCAACCGGACGATAGACTTAAAAAACAATGGTTCATTGAAGAATTGAAGCCCTCATTAAAAAAGAAAAAGAAAATTGTACCACCACCATCGTACGACAACATGTATAACCGAGCAATGGACCTAGAGAGCAAAAACAAAACAACGAAGAAAAAGAACAAATCGTTCGACGACAACGAGGATTCTTTTGACGGGGAGGGTAGTAGTGAAGAATCAAACAAGAAAATCTAGGCCCTCTAGAAGGACATGCTATGCATGATGAGGGAATTTAAGACAACAATGAAGGGGAGCACCAGACGGAGTGAAGAGGGAGACCTATGGTGCGCAGACTACAAGTAGGAAGGCCATGCCAAGGGCGCATGCTCGAAGAAAGTGTTTTGTGAGATTTGCCAACTAGGGGGTCATTACACCAAGGAATGCCCATATAATATGAAGACACAAATCCATCAGCAGGTCTTGTTGACACATGAACCGTCTGCCTCAACAACAACGGGGAATACACAGAACACCACGACATCATCCAATAACTATCGAAACAACTGATGGGGAGGAAGAGGTAATGGTAACAACAATACTATTAACACCAACAACAAGGACCGAAGTCGTATTCAATATGATGCTAGTGGGCGGCCAATGATACAATATCGTGCATGCAGCCAAAGGGGGCACTTTGCTAGGGACTGCTCGAGAGAGGAAGCACCGCAATCCCTTTGTAGGTGGTGTGGTTTAGGACACCACAATAACTCCAAATGTCCAAACCTTGGGGTGAATTTGCTAAACATCGAAGGCAATGTGTAAGGGGTGTTGGCAGTCACCCCTGGGCAAGCCAAGGCCACCTAGCCATATCCAGAAACTGCAAAAAAGAGGATGCGTGAAGCAAAGGTGGACATTGAGAAGGAAATGGCAGCTAAACGAAGAGACACGCATGACACAGCCAGTACCTCGCTGAGAGGCCAAGCTGAACAAAACACACTACGACAAGTTATGCTGACGAAAATTCCAATACAATTAAAGGAACTTGTAGCCATGCCACAACTATGAATCACTCTACTACATATGTACCGCCTCCAAGGATGGAACCAAAGGAAAACTCCCTAGGGAAGGAAGATCCCCTTGGAAATGAAAACTCTCTTGCGAAGCAAAATTCTCCCAGGAAAGAAAATTCCCTCGAGGAGGATCCGATGTTGCTAGCAGAAACACAGGTAGACATCCATTAGTGGTCGAGATGGGCATTCTGGGCACCATTTTGACAAACACCATCGTCGATGGAGGGTCGGGTGTCAATGTCTTATCTAAAGAGACATGGAAGAGAATAGGGCGACCTACACTATGGCCGCCAACATTCCAACTTGTAGGCACAGACCAGCACGAGATCAAACCCACTGGCACATTGATGGCTCCTTGTTTTTCAGACTCTTGGGATTAGCTTAGTTTGATGATCCTCGTAAGCTAATTAGGTGATCAGAGGGGGTCAGTTGGCAGAGCCAGTGGTTGGATTCCATTTTGGAGGTTCTGGTTGCCAAGTCTACTCTTCGTTTGGGTCAGATTGGATGACTTACTATTTATAGTAAGTGGCATTTTGGGTATGGCTTGGTTTAGCAGGGTGTCTGCACAATGTTATCAGATGTTTCAGGATCGTTACTAGGGATCTCTAGTTTGAGAGACTTACTATTTATAGTAAGTCTATTTTTGGCAGATGACTATTTTTGGTAGGACACTTTGAGCTCATAGTTCTATTGTCAGAAGTTAGTTTTATTTAGTCAAATAGATTAAGTGGCTTCATGGTTTTAAAGTGGTTATTAAATTAATTTATTTTAATTTAATAACTTTATAACTTTAATGTTATAAAATGATGCTATGTTGAAGAAGTTGCTTTAGTGAAAAATGTAAAGTTGAAGCTTTTTCAAAAAGCCTATATATTCAACTCGAAAAAGCATTCTTCTCATCCATTGATCATTTGATAAGAAATTGAAGTTTGAGAGAGGAGAAATATGGCTAGGGTTTGAGGACTGATTCCTCATTGTGCAATTTAAATCATTACATGTTAATGGTGAATTTTGCTTCTAATTTACTGAGATTCTATTGTTGGTTAAGTAAATTCAAATTTGATGCTAAAGTATATCAAATTTGAGGAGTTGTGAACAATTTCAGAATTCTTCCTGTGGTTTGATTTGCTATAGAAATTCATAATTTAATTTATCTAGACAGCTGTTATATTTTCTTGACAAGCTGCGATTTCATTCTGGAATTCTAGAGAGAATTCAAGTGCTGAATTTAATTATTTTTTGGAGAAGAAATTAATAATTCTGGGACTGCATACTGTTTGGAGGAGCTGTGTCACTTCTTGAAGGACCTGCGAATTGTTTCTATTGGTGATGTGACTAGCATAGAGGCTGCGTCACCTTGTTTGGATTGTGTGACGCCTTGAGGAGGCTGTAAATCACCTAGTGAAGGCTGCAATATTAATTAGGAGGCTACGTATGTTGTGTTGGGGGCTGCGTCAGCTTAGGGAAGGCTGCGTGTGATGTGCTGGAGGCTGCCATTGCCATAGGAAGGCGTAACAACTCTCCCAAATAGCAGCGCTCACTCTGTGGCTGCATTCATCTTTGGCATGCCACATTTTATTTCAAAAAGGAGCTCATTGCTTATTAAATTCATGTAATGTTGTTTTTTAATCATTGTCAAAATACTGTATTTGAATATTTGATGAGTTCAAAAAGTGGAAATTATTAGTTGTTCATTGTTGTTTATAATTTTGAGAATTTTAAATCAAAATAAACTCCAATATTTAAAAGAAGATACATTACCATTAGCTAAGAGCCAGGCAGGCTCTTTACACAAACTCATCGGCACATTGCTGGCACAAAGGGTAATGATCCATACTTAACCCTTCGTTTCTAGATTTTGTGGTCATCCCACTGAAGAGGAAAGGGTATGACGCCATCCTCAGTAGGGGTTGGCTAGTACAAGCTAAAGTTAACTATGATTGAAAGAAAAACACTTTGTCCATGGAAAGAAATAGTCAGAAATTTACAATTGACTTGAGGATCCAATTGGTTAGCGAAGACTTAGCGTCTTCATCAGAGTTAGAAGCAGAGGAAGAAGAAGGGAGACAATGGATGGAGCTAAGTGATGGAGTCCTTGAATTAGAAGGGTGCTCGAAAGATGACCTGGACTCACTGAACGAACTCTTCCATAGACAACTTGAAGACTATGAGTTATTCCATTGTAACATGCTCCACGTGGACGAGGGGGTCGAGAAAGACTCATTCCCAGTTGAGTATGGTGAGTACAAGGAAGGGGAGGCTCGGGTAAGTGAAACCCTGACACACAAGTTCGATAAAGAAAAACCAATCAAGTATGAGGAGCCCTACCTGAAAGTCACAAACTTAAGAGATGAGGCTAATCCCAAAAATATCCTTGTGGGAGATGATTGGAATCCAGTCCTGAAGACAACGACATTTAAAATATTCATGGAATATAAGGGCATCTTTGCTTGGACATACAAAGTTTTGAAAGCAGTCTTACCAGAATTGTGTCCATCGAATCCTGTTGGTACCGGGGGTAGTGCCTGTACAAAAGCAACCATACAAGATGAACAAGCATTACGTCACATGAGTTAATGATGAAATTGAATGCATATTGGAGGCTGGGATCATATTCATAGTACAAACAAGCGAATGGGTATCACCCATTGTTATCTCATTAAATGAGGCAACCCATATTTGAATATGCATAGACTTTAGATGCTTGAATACAATCACCATAAAAGACCCATTCCCCATACCGTTCACTGGTAGCATCTTGGAATAGGTCACAAGATAGGCAATCTACTCCTTCATAGATGGATTCTTTGGATACAACCAGATATCCATTGTTGAGGAGGACAAACTAAAGACGACCTTTGTAGTAGAAGATAGGGTATATGCGTACAATCAGATGTCATTCAGACTCTGCAATGCTCCTGCAACATTTCAGAGGATACTTTTGTATATCTTTGATAAAATGTCAGTAGGGAACTTTAAATCTTTTTTGGATGACTGGTCTATTTTTAGTGTGGAGGATTCTCACTTGGTAGCCCTTCAAGAATGCATGGAGAGATACAAATAGGAAAGACTTGCACTCAACCCCAAGAAGTGCAGGTTCATGGTACCACAAGGGAAGCTACTCTGACACATTGTTTGTAAGGCTGGATTCAAGACGAATCTGGACAAAATACAACTGATCCTTGAGATGGAGCCACCCATGGATGTCACGAGGGTTAAACCATTTCTTGGACACATTGGATATTACTGAAGATTTACAAAAAACTTTGCCCATGTGTCCTATCTGATGGATAGGTCAACTTGGAAGGGAGAACCCTACACTTGGGGCACAAAACAAGGAGAAGCATTTGAGGGACTAAAGGCAAGGTTAATAGTTGCACCCATTCTGCCCTACCCCAACTAGGATAAAGAATTCTATGTACATGTAAATGCATACAATTTTGCAATCGAAGCTACATTGGCACAGACGGGTGACCATGGGTTGGACCACCCGATATACTTCGCCAGCAGGCTTTTGTCGAAGGCAAAGAAGAACTATAGCACGATAGAGAGAAACATGAGAATGGTGTACGTTGTACAAAAATTTGACACTATTTGTTGGCTACTCCATCTACTTTTTATGTGGAAGATAGCAAGCCTTAATGTATCTAGTGAATAAGCCAATCATCCAGGGAAGAGTAAGCAAATGGCTACTTTTATTACAAGAATTCACATTTACCATTATTGTCCGACTAGGGAAAAGCCACGTGAGTGTAGATCACCTTTCCCACATTAAATTTGGGGAGCCGCCAAAAGGAGTGAACGATGACTTCCCCAATGCACACCTTTTTCGAATCGTGGTTTTACCCCCTCGGTATACAAGTATTGGAGAGTACCTTTCCACAAGATAGTTTCCTCTGGAGATGCCACTGGGGGAAAGAAGGAAACTTGTCCTCAAAAGCAAAACCTTCCAACTCATCAATGGGTTACTTTACAAAATGGGACCGGATCAGGTACTCCGATGGTGTGTGATGGAGGAGGTCCCAAGTGTTTTGAGGGAAGTTCATGAGGGTCTCACCGAAGGGCATATGGTACCAGACACAACGGCTCGAAAAGTCTTAATTGCAGGGTTATGGTGGCCAAGGTTATACAATGATGCAAGAGAATGGGTGATAAGTTGTGACACATGTCAAAGGTTTAGGAAACCTTTCAAAAGATACTTCATGCCATTAAACCCCTCCAACGCGAAGGAATTGTTTGAAAGATGGGGACTAGATTTTGTCGGACCACTTAAGGCAAGTAGAGCACACAGGTGTAGGTATATTGTCAAGGCGATAGAATATTTGACCAAATGGGTTGACGCTAGAGCCCTACCTAACAACTCTGCCTTAAGCACAACAAGATTCATCTACGAGCAAATAATTACAAGGTACGACATACCCATTTAGATCACTAGTGACAAAGGGGGACACTTTGTCAATCATGTCATAAAGTTGCTTACCACCGAGTTTAAGATTATTCACTCACTCTTGAGCCCATACTACCCAAGGGAAAACGGCCAGGCAGAGGCTACTAATAAGATATTGGTATAATCTGTAATCTACAAAACATGCGAAGTCAAAGGAGAAGACTGGGAAGAGAGGATCCCATCAGTATTATGGGCCTATCGCACAACTTATAAAGTCACTATCGAACAAACCCTCTTTCAGTTAATGTACAAATAGGAAGCTATTCTATTGGCAAAATTTATGGTGCCAAATCTAAGAATAGCCATCCAAAATAGGTTGGGAGCCATGGAAAGTCTATAGGAAAGATTATACAATCTCAATAAACTGGATGAACGCCGAATGATGACACAATGGGCTACAAATGTTGCCCAACAACGAAGTAAGGTATGGCATGACAAACACCTTAGGCAAATGAGGTTTACACCTGGGCAGCTTGTCTTAAAGTACAATGGGCGGAATGAGATAAGGCCTAGCAAGTTCAAAGTAAAATGGCTTGGACCATATAAAGTGTGAGAGGTTTTAGATAACGACGCGATCAAATTATGGACCTTGGACAGGAAGGAAGTGGAAGATCCTGTCAATGGATTGAAGCTAAAACTTTACCATGAGTGGCAGAGAGACAAGCACCAAGATCTAGGACGAAGCCGCCAGACAACTTAAGTTTTAAAAAGAAAAATAAATAAATTAAAAATTAAAAAACGATTAGACACCGTATGACACAAAAGATAGAGTCGTAAGACACATGACCTTATGGCCAAAAAATAAAAAATAGCGACATAAAGGTCCGTACGACACATCACCGTACAACATTAAAGAGACCATACAGTGCATGGTCGAACAACATAGAAGATCTATCGTCCGCAGCAAGACCATACGATCATACAATATGGAAGTTGGGTTCTTGACGTGGAGAAAGAAATAAAACAAAGTATGGTTCTAGAATAAATCAAGTTGTCGATACACCGCATAGTTACAGGTAAATCCATACAAGTGGGAGGCAAGAATGAAATAAAAGGAGATTCCTACGTAGAAGGTGCTAGAGAGAAAGAACAGACATAGATCGTATGACAAGCAGTTGCGGAGTAGCGATGACAAATAAAAAGGTGATAGCGTACGAACAGTCACAAATAAAGGGTTATTGCTAGACGCAGGAAAAAATTCAAAAACCATAACATAGGCAGTTATTGACGGCAAGAGTTTTTCTTTTTCGACATGGGATCCCAACAACAAAAGAAAGACAAGAAAAAACAATTACAGGCATCAACACCAGGAAGTAGTAGTATTGCCAGAGACAAGGGCACAAGGGTTTTGCCATCGGGAATCAAGATTGATGGAAGTATGGACAATAGTAAGAATAAAGTTCGTCCCAAGGTGCAAACCCAAACACAACAACAAAAGGAGGAGGTTACATGGAATAATGTCACATTCAAAGGGTTGAACGGGTATGAGTGTCAGACATGGTGGGAGGAGACACCAAACACATTTTTTGAAAGGGCAATTGCGAAAGGCACAGGTGCATTGGGCAATTGAAATGCCTATTTCTTTCCATCAAAGATTTTGAGGGAACCCTGCGCGGAATAATATACACATTCGACAAGTTCAACCACACTAGCACTTTAAGTATTTAGGAATGGATCTCCATGTTACATTAACAATTGTAGAATTTACACGAGTTTTTGGTATACCAGGTTGACAGGGGAACAAAATAGAGTTGAAGCCCAAGAAGATGTCTCAAGAGGAGAAAGAAACATTTATAAAGTTGGTTTTCAAGAAACTAACTTTGAGCAAGTTCGAGTCCATAGCAGGTGCGTCTTCAAAAAAACGTGGAATCAAGAAGTTGTTTGTGGCTCCAGCTAAATGGCATTGTCTTATTGATGTCATTAAAACTAAGCTCATAGGTTCAAGTAGGGCTTCTGACATTTCCCTTGCACACATTGTTTTTATGAATGAGCTCAAGAACGCCATCATTTATGATTGGGCGTCCATCATGGCTGAGAGGATGTATGAATTTATGACTCTTTAGCACATGACCTTCTACATGCCTCATTATGCAATTGGTTTGTTCCTCAATGCTACCCGAGAGAAGATTCCACATGATAGATTGAGGACGAAGCCAGGTAGCCTGGCAACTAGCGAAACCCCTATCTTTCATTGGTGTCATTTGGATACGAGTGGGGTAAAGACAGGGTTGAAGAGGAAGCGCCAGGTGCTCTCCGAGTATGAGGGAGACAATGCAAATAGTGGTCAAGAGGATACCAATGAAGACTCAGGGAGGGCTAGGGAGAGTGCACCTATAACACCATCGACACCCTCCAATACCATTATGGACATACTTCTGGTACCAAATTACAACCAGTTGAGGGTTGTTATTCCTAACCGGTTACTAAGAGGGGAGGGGGAGTAAATTAGTAAACACAATTTGTATTCCGATTAAACCTTATATATATATATATATATATATTCTTGAAGTATTAACAGAATAAAATAAATCACTCAAAAACATAAATAGAAATACACAGATCAACATAACATATATACGTGGAAACCCTCAGTTAGAAGTAGAAAACCACAGTGGGACAGAACCCAAAACTTTACTACTCGTTGTCTAAAGTTACAATTTTGTAAGGTGTAGTCTTAAGCTGTTGTCCTCAGCTTTGAGTTCACAAAATTGTGGCAACCCTATGGAATTTTCTTGTCAACTCGTAGGAGTATCCTCTTTGTTTTGAGCATTTTGATAAGTGTGTTAATAAGAACGATTCGTTATCCTTGAAAAAATTCTTTGTAACGCACATTTCATGTGTTCTTTGTGTTCTTCTCTTTGTTTTTAAGCTTGATTTTCACTTGAGTCGAAAGCCCTTTTAATTACGCTCGTTTCGAGCTAACTTAGACATCAAACAGAGTTCTACAGCTCAAGTTATGATGTAATAGGTGGGGTTTTTCGGGCTGACTGCATATTTTTTAAAATCCTTATAAAAGTGGGGTTTTTGAAGTCAATTGCACGAGTTTGGATTATTTTTAACATGTTAAATGGATTCCAAAGTCCGTTTTCAAATTTCAACTCATTTTGAGTTGATTTGACTATAGTTTTAAACGTTTTCGTGAAATTAGCTTTTAATCTTCTAATTTCATGTTACTTTATTATAGTAATGTATTAAATTAATTCAAACTTAAAAGACCAAGTGTAGAAGTGTGGTTTTTCCTCTTCACTGCATATCATCCATATGCAAAACACTTTAAAAATCTCGTTCTTAAGTCTTTTCTATTAAATACGTTGTTTTTATCAACGACTGCATACACATATTATGTTTATTAACACATGTAGTTGTATTCCTAAAGAGCGTATTTATATATCTTCCCCAAAAGTGTTGAATTTCTATGAGTTTGCATATAAAGTTCATGTGCAAATGTATTTTAGTTTTATTCTTACCCAAAGGCGTTTTTAGAGATCATTACATGTGTTTATAACATGTTGAAAGACATGTGTAAAGACATCTTTAAAGAACGTTTTTAAACTTCCAAGATGGGTGTCGATTTTTGAATGCTATGCATATCTAAAACCATTTAAAATAAATGTTTTTAATACCTCTTTCAAAGGCGTCGAATTTGGAGGCTTATGCATATACATTTCCATATGCAAATACTTTCAAATAAAATGTTTTTATCTATTCAAGTCATGGCGTCGATTTTTAGCATGTTTGCATATGTGTAAAACATATCTCAAACAACGTTTTTAATCCCTTGCTAGGTGGCAATTTTATGAGTCATAGCATATTATATCAAATACATGTGTTAATGACTTTTTAAAAGCCGTTTTTCACTTCCTTTCCCTTGGTGGCGATTTTTAATAGAATAACACATATTGTTTTGTGTTATGTGTTATTCAAAACCCGTTTTTAATCTTCCATGCTTAGTGGCGATTTTGTGAGTCATAACATATGTTTGTTAACATATGCCAATCTCTTCCCCAAATGCGTTCTTAACCATATTGCTGCATGGTGGCGATTTTATCCCTCAATGCATATGGTTTTTCTCTTCTTCAAAATGTGTTTGGACTTTGTCTTCCCTTGGTGGCGATTTTGAAGGCTTTGACACATTAAAATCATGTGTTTCTCCCTCAAAAAAAATGCGTTTTTGATAAGTAAACAGCTGGGTGGCGATTTTTATTGGAAGAACACATGCTTTGTTTTATTTTCAACATGTTTCTCTGCCATTCTTCTTCAAAAACGGCTCATTGGAGGTCATAAACATCATTTAAATCCATGAGTTTTTGAATGAAAGTGGATTATTTTTATTTCTAGCTTGCTTATTGTCATTTCCAATTGATTTTAAAACCCTAGACGTCGTTTTTGGATGCCATTGCATGTGTTTGATTTATTCAAACTTATTGCTATTATTCAGCATTTATTTTCTCATTTATCAAACACTTGTCAAGATTCAATCCTTGACTTCAACAGATGTTTATCTTTTGAAAGAATGAGTCTTGGATTGAAATCTATTTAAAGATTCTTTCTCAGCATTTCTAAATTGCAAAAATCCTCATGATCTTTTCCATATTTTTCAAAAATTGTAAAGGATTTTCCTTTCTTTATCTTATGAAGAAGTGAGGTAAATTTTCTTTCAAATGCTAAAGATGTTTTTGTTTTTCTTTTCATTTTCCTTCATTTTGAGATTTGTAACATATGTTTCTCTCTCTAAAGATGCATACGCAAAGACATCTCTTCTTTTGCACATGCAGTCGGGATTAAAAAACCCATTCTTGAATAAACAATTTCCAAAAAAGAAGACGGGTCCACTCTGCATTACCTCTAATTCATCACGTACTTCACTCCATAAAAACCCACTTCCATTAACCTTTATGTTGCTGCAACTTGACTTCAAACTCATGTTGGCAGAGAATTTTCATTAAAACAACATCATATCCTTTCATTTACATACATGTTTCCCTTCATAATTCTCGCTGTCCACATATGCAAACACCTCCAAGAAACCCATTTTTGGGTCTTCTTTATAATTTTTGAGCTAAAGTCCATTCACTTCTCGCTGTCCTAAAGTTTTCCAGCCATATGCTATATTCATAGTCTTCCAAAATCCATATTTGTGCATCAAAAAGCGCACAAGGGATCCATCTCATAAAGATGTTCTCACCTTATGGAATTTTCACGTCACATGCTACATGGTTGGAGATTCAAAGGACATTGGGCTTCAAAAGTTTGTGATTGTATTGTTTCCAGAAACAATACGAGTTCTACCCAAAAAGAAGGTTCTTCCCCATTATGTAAATGCAAGCTACAAGCCCACCTTCAAGAGTTTACATACAGTTTTCTCACTTTTCCAAGAGCTGCAAATGGACCTCTAAACTGTGTTTGTGGGTGACAAATACTTTCCAAAATGACATGTAATGGGATTCAAAAACTCCATTTACGAGAGAGAGATCTTCCCATGCCAGTGCAAAGAGTTGAAGACTGGAACGATAACAACATAGAAAGTTTTCAAGACTGATTTCAAGCAGGCAATTTGTTGATGCCATTAAGACATAACAGTCAAGGATGCATGTTCATGTTCCAAATCAAGATGCTTTCATCATACCAGAGTATATTAAGCATCAGGCATCCTATAGCAGCATGAAGACAAACAAATGATGATGTAATAAGTGTCGTGTCTTGTCAGGCACTTAGAATATTTTCATCATGTCTTTGTAATTTGTATTTGACATATGTAATTGCATGTGATAGTATCACGTGCAAAGATGTAACATGTAATCAGGCTGCAAGTGCATTAGGCATGCAACTTTGAAAAAGTCAAAATTAGTTAGTTAGTTAGTTAAGGAATAAGTCAAGGTGGTTAAGGATTTTCCTCTTTTCTCTCCACCTTTCTCTCTCTTATTTTCCTATATAAAGGAGGGAGCTCATTGTAAATAATCATCTTTTGGCAAGGCAAGAAAATTCTACCAATTTGTATTGTGCACTCTAAGACTTTGTGCTTGGATGTAAATCAGATTGCTTTCAATAAAAGAGGCAGATTGTTTTGAGACTTTGTGTCAATTCAAACTGTTATGTGACGACATTTTCTTGAGTTGATTGTGAGTTTTAATGCTTTGATTCAAGAGGGATTTGGATTCAATTGTGCAGACTTTGAGCTGCCTATTGCATTCAGAGCCAATTTGAACTTTTGAAGACTTTGTGCTGCAGAAGGGCAAATTGTGATAGATAGTAGTTGTTGCAATTACTTAGAGCTGAAGACTTTGGGCTTCAGTTGTAATTTGAGGGTATCTGGTAAGAGACTTTGTGCCTTACTGGTTATTCTGCTTGAATCCTCACGAGGCAAGCGTAGGAGACTTTGGGTTCCTATTTTTGTTTCACTATATATGTGATGAAGGGTGATCCCCTTAATACCACAAACACATAACAGATATAGAGAAACAACAACAATATGCAAGAACAGAAAATTGGCTTCTTATTATCTCCACAAATGTGGAATTACAAACTTTCAGAATTACAATATGCAAAGTCACATGGGCATTCCCTTACAATATTCTGTAGGACAAAGCCTCGAATCAATACCCAGATCTACTACCCAAAACTATTCTGAACTGCCTAAGACAATAACACAGCCTTCCTTATATAGGCAATTTTTCACCGCCTGGGAAGGTTCCAGAATTTTAACCAATAAGGCCGACCAAACTTAAAATTATTTTATTTTCCATTTCATTACATCATAGTTGGCTCAAGATAACCTTTGAAACCCAAACAGAAATTTTGAAGAAAATTATTTTTCGCCATTTTAGGTGGCCCAACTTCCGAAGACCATAAGTCATCACCAGTTGATCCGATCGGCTATTATAACCCCATTTCGAAAACGCCACGAAGCGCTCTACAGGCTTGATCGGCGCAAGCGCCCGTCCCCCAAATTTTTGACCTCATCCGGGGCCTCTAAAGCCTTCAAAACTGAGTTCAAAGTTTCTGTACCCTGCTGCCAATACCGAAAATCTTCAATATCTTCCAATATACACTTGATCTGGCAATGAAACTTTACTGGCAGACTTATATGACCAAAATGAACCTCCAAGAAAGAAATCAGATCATTCTGAGCACATACGAAAATTACCAAAAATAGTAACTTTCCATAAATAGCAGCTCTGCACAAAATAACCCTTATTGAATATAAAAACATAAATATTTTTGGGTGATGCAAGATTGCTCTTACACCCAGGATGCTCTTGCATCAGACACCCGGGGTAATTTGAGAAGTGACCCTGTCACGACTCAGGTGTGTAGAGGAAAACCAAGACGGTTAACCTTCTCCTTTGTTAGCCATGGTGAATCTTCAACAGGTCGTCCTTTCCACTTGACCAGATATTCTTCATATGTCCTGTTCCTTGTGCTTCTGCCAACATGACTATCCAGTATATCTGCAATCTCCTTAGTGTCTGAACTAGTTGCTGGAATACTCCACTGTGCTGCTGTGATCTCATCTTCAACACCGCCTTCATGATACTCTGTCAGATCTGAAATGTTAAACACTGGTGAAATATTTAGCTCAGTAGGCAATTCTACCTCATATGCATTTCCTGAATCATGTTTCTTCAATATCCTGCATGGTCCAAACTTCTTCATTTTCAGCTTGTTATATGTACCAACTGGAAACCGCTCCTTCCGCAAATGAACCATGACTTCATCACCGACCTGAAATTCTTTATACCTCCTTTTCTCATCTGCCTTAGCCTTATACTGTGCGTTCATCTTGGTAATATGCTTCCTCACCTCCCCATGGATGTTCTTCAAGTGTTCTGCAAAATCCTCAGCTTCAGCACTACTTATTTCTCCTTTATCTATCTTCCTCAATTCAGATGCATTTCTTGGACTACTTCCATATACAATCTGGAATGGTGATTTACCAGTGCTCCTGTTGACAGAATTATTGTATGCAAATTCTGCCTGTGGTAAAATCAAATCCCATCTCGTTGGCTTATCTCCAACCAAACATCTCAGCAAATTTCCCAAACTCCTATTCACCACCTATGTCTGTCCATCAGTCTGTGGATGATGTGATGAACTGAACTTCAAATCTGTCTTCAACTTCTTCCACAATGTACGCCAGAAATATCCAACAAACTTAGTGTCCCGATCTGAAACTATGGTCTTTGGCAAACCATGAAGTCTCACTACTTCTCTGAAAAACAATTCTGCTACATGAACAGCATCATTAGTCTTCTTGCAGGGAATGAAATGTGCCATCTTTGAAAATCTGTCAACCACCACAAAAATTGAATCATGCCCCCGCTGAGTCCTCGGTAAACCAAGAACAAAGTCCATGCTGATATCCTCCCAAGGCTTCTCTAGTACAGGTAATGGCTGATACAATCATGTATTCTGCTTCACTCCTTTCGCCATCTGACATACTCTGCAACTCTGTACAAACTTCTTCACATCTTGCTGCAACTGCGGCCAATAATAATTCTCACTAACCAAACCAACGGTTTTATCACGACCAAAATGTCCAGCCAATCCTCCACTATGCTTCTCCTTGATGAGATTCTCCCTCATAGAACTTCGTGGAATGCACAACTGACTCCCTCTGAATAGCATATCATCCTGGATGATGAAATCTAACCATTTCGTCCTGTCTAGAGTAACAGGTTCTGTACAAGCTTTCCAAGCTTCACCAAAATCAGGATCCTCTGGATACAAATTCTTGAGTTCCTTGAACCCAACCACTTCAATCTGCATTTCTGTCAGCAATAGTTGCCTTCTGCTAAGAGCATCTGCAACCCTATTAGACTTTCCACTCCTATGTTTCAAAACAAATGTATAACTCTGCAAAAACTCAACCCATTTCAAATGCCTCTGATTCAACTTTCCTTGACTATTCAAATATTGCAAAGCTTGATGATCAGTATACAAAATAAACTCCTTAGGAAGCAGATAATGTCTCCACTTCTTTAATGCCTGAACTATAGCATAAAATTCCTGATCATAAACAGAATATTTCCTCTTGGCATCATTTAACTTCTCACTGAAATAAGCAACAGGTTTACCTTCTTGGCTCATAACAGCTCCTATTGCAGTACCACTAGCATCACAATCTACTTGAAACACCTTATTAAAATCTGGAAGTGCTAAAACAGGTTGTTCTGTAACTTTTTGTTTCAATAATTGAAAACTCTTTTCTGCCCCATTAGTCCACTTAAACTCTTTTCTATCCCCTCTCATTGTTTCAGTCAAGGGTCCACAGATACTGCTAAAATTTCGGATAAACTTTCTGTAAAAGCTAGCCAAACCATGAAAAGATCTTACCTCAGTAGCACTCCTTGGAGTAGGCCATTCAAGGATAGCCTGTACCTTCTCTGGGTCCATTTTTAGACCTTCTGCTGAAACTACAAATCCCAAATACACTAACTCTTTCTTCACAAAACTGCACTTCTTCAAATTAATCAACAATTTCTCTTCTCTCAGTTTCTCAAATACCATACGAATATGCATCATGTGCTCCTCCAATGTCTTACTAAAGATCAAAATATCATCTAGGTAAACAATGACAAACTTACCCAGAAATTCTTTCAGAACCTCGTTCATGAGCCGCATGAAAGTGCTCGGTGCATTGGTTAGCCCAAAAGGCATGACTAACCACTCATACAGTCCTTCCTTTGTCTTGAAGGCAGTCTTCCATTCATCTCCTTCTCTGATCCGAATTTGATGATATCCACTTTTTAAATCTATCTTTGAAAAATACACAGCTCCACTCAAACAATCCATAATATCATCCATTCGTGGCAATGAAAACCTGTACTTGATTGTGATCTTGTTTATTGCCCTAGAATCTGTACACATCCTCCATTCCCCATTCTTCTTTGGTGCTAATACCGCTGGTACAGCACAGGGACTCAGACTCTCACGGATCAATCCTTTCTGTAACAACTCATGTACTTATCTGTTCAACTCCTCACTTTCTGCAGGTGTCATTCTGTGTGCTTCCTTGTTCGGAAAACTCGCTCCTGGGATCAAGTCCATCTGATGGCTGATCTTCCTGACTGGTGGTAATCCATCAGGCACGTTATCGGATACAATATCCTGAAACTCATTCAACAAATCTGCAACTTCTACAGGAACATCTTCTACTTCCTCTTTACCAGCTTTTGGAATTAAAGCAAAACATACATGCTCATGCCTCATACCATCTAGGAAATTTCTTCCATCAACAAAAGTTATCCTTGCAGTACCACATACCTTTTCTTCAGTCTCCTTCAATGGTTTTAGCTTATGTCACACTCCATCCTTTGTCAGGGAATAGGTATTCGCACGACCATCATGTACAGCACATCTGTCAAACTGCCATGGTCTACCCAACAACATATGACATACATCCATAGATATGATATCACACAATACCTCATCTTGGTATCCGCCGATCTTGAACTTTACCAGGCACTGTTCACTGACCATGACCTTGTGGTCATCCTGCACCCAGGCAATCCGATATGGATGTGGGTGTTTCTGTCTCTTGAGCTTCAACTTTGTCACCATCTCTTCTGACACCAAATTGTCAGTGCTTCCACTATCGATAATCACATCACAGCATTTACCTTCACACTTGCACCTGGTGCGAAACAAGCTCCTCCTTTGCGCAGGTTCATTCTCACCACTCAATAGGACTCTTCTGTTAATCAGCGTTTCTCCTCTTTCAGCATCTTAAGAATTTGATGATCTGGCATCTTCATCTACATGTGCAACTCTGGCCTGGCCTTCATTTCTCCTGTCTATTCTGCCTTGGCGCTGAGGACATTCAAATGCCCTATGACCTTCTCCACAGTGAAAACATGTTCCACGGAAGCCACCTCTTCCAGATCCTTGTCCTCTTCCCCTTCCTCTTTGATCTCTATTATTCTGATCCTGGAAGCGATTGGAATTATTTCCTCTCTGATTCTGACTGCTACTGGCCTCATCCTTCTTTTTCGGATCTTCATTTCGGCCACCATATGACCGTCCACCAGATCGTCCACCGCGACCTCTTCCGTTTTGTCTGCTCTCAAACTTCTTGTTCAGCTTTTCCTCTACTTTTAGGGCAAACTGGTATGCCTCTTCAATACTGTTCATTCGAACCAGATTCAGCTCCTCCTGAATGCTTGGCCTTAACCCATTAAGGTATCGGGCAACTTTCTCCTTATCAGCTTCTGCATGGCCTGTTCTGATGAGAAGTCGATAGAACTCCTTTGTATACTCCTGAACAGATCTTCCTGCTTGCTTCAAACTCTGCATTTTCTTCAGTAGGTCAAGCTCATAATCAACAGGAATGAACTGTCGCTTCAATTTATCCACCATCCGATCCCATCTCGTGATTTTCTCCTTTCTCTTTCTATTTCGCTCCAACTGAATCTCTTGCCACCATATCTTCGCATGACCTTTCAGTCTGGCCTTCGCAAATTTGACCCTATCAGGATCCTCAACATCTTCATACTCAAAATATTCTTCACATTCATTGATCCAGTCGATCAATTCCTCTGGGTTAAGATTTCCAGAAAATGTAGGAACCTCGATCTTAGGTCTTTTCCCAATTTTGGAAATCGCCCGAAAAAGTCTTTCTTCCTCCTGGTTCACAATTTCAACTTCTCCTTCTTGATATTCTTCTTCGGCTTCATCCTCGCTTTCGTCTCTGACATTAAGATTCATTCCTCTGCGAATCTCTTCTTGCAATGCTCGCACTTGTCTCTGCAGCTCTCTAACCTCAGGTGTCACAACACCAGCTCTTCCGCCACGTTCTCTTTGTGGAGACATTTTCGCGATACGCGTTGAAACCCTAACCACGGTCCTGGTGCAAACTGCCTCACAGTCGGCGATCTGTTTACACACTCAGGAAAACCTGCTCTGATACCACTTGATGAAGGGTGATCGCCTTAATACCACAAACACATAACAGATATAGAGAAACAACAACAATATGCAAGAACAGAAAATTGGCTTCTTATTATCTCCACAAATGTGGAATTACAAACTTTCAGAATTACAATATGCAAAGCCACATGGGCATTCCCTTACAATATTCTGTAGGACAAAGCCTCGAATCAATACCTAGATCTACTACCCAAAACTATTCTGAACTGCCTAAGACAATAACACAACCTTCCTTATATAGTCAATTTTTCACCGCCTGGGAAGGTTCCAGAATTTTAGCCAATAAGGCCGACCAAACTTAGAATTATTTTATTTTATATTTCATTACATCATAGTCGGCTCAAGATAACCTTTGAAACCCGAACAGAAATTTTGAAGAAAATTATTTTTCGCCATTTCAGGTGGCCCAACTTCCGAAGACCATAAGTCATCACCAGTTGATCCGATCGGCTATTATAACCCCATTTCGGAAACGTCACGAAGCGCTCTACAGGCTTGACCCGCGCAAGCGCCCGTCACCCAAATTTTTGACCTCATCCGGGGCCTCTAAAGCCTTCAAAACTGAGTTCAAAGTTTCTGTACCTTGCTGCCAATACCGAAAATCTTCAATATCTTCCAATATACACTTGATCTGGCAATGAAACTTTACTGGCAGACTTATATGACCAAAATGAACCTCCAAGAAAGAAATCAGATCATTCTGAGCACATACGAAAATTACCAAAAATAGTAACTTTCCATAAATAGCAGCTCTGCACAAAATAACCCTTATTGAATATAAAAACATAAATATTTTTGGGTGATGCAAGATTGCTCTTACACCCAGGATGCTCCTGCATCAATATGAAAAAGAAAGTTGTTGCCCCTGGTATTGTTCTTATGTCAACTCCAGGGTCACCAATATTATCGTAGCAATAAGGCACTTTTTGGTAAGTTAGAAAGTAGTAGTTGTATGCGAATCATTCTTGAAAAAAGAAAAATTGATTAAGAGAACCACCCTTTTTGTAATTTCAGTTAAGTTCCTGTTGAAGCCACCTACGGTAAGAAGGGAGCCTCCCCTATTGTTGAGAGGAGAGAGAAATCTCATGAGACGTTGTCTAAAGTTACAATTTTGTAAGGTGTAGTCTTAGCGGCTTACAAAATTTTTAGCCAACAATTTTTTACGACTCTACTAGGGACACGACGTGCATTCGAAAGCCTCATGTTTTCGTTTGAAGTATACTCATGTCCTTTATCGTTGTAAATATTCATTGTAATTTATTTTTGATTAGTTTTTCAAGCTTTTACCAAGGACATGTAAATGGCCCAAGGTCCTTGGGGAAATACTTTTGGTCCATTGAATCTAGCTCCACCTCTACATGCTCTTCCTGATGGCTCGAGGAAGAATTTTCCTAAGTTCTTCGGTGATAGACAACAACATCCTGATGAACATATTGCTGCTTTTCATATTGCATGCGGTGTTCATGGTGTTGAACACGAGGACGTGTCAGTAAGGTTGTTCGTGGAAACTCTCCAAGGCGTGGCTGCTGATTGGTTTTATCATCTTGCACCACAAACCATCACAAACTGGGCTACTCTCATAGCCAAGTTTGAAGAAAGGTTCAAGCCTCCTGAAGATGCTCATGCACTATTGGCCCAACTCACCCAACTGAAGAAGGCATCTCACATTCCAATGCATGAATTTGTTGCTCATTTCAACAAGTTGACACGAAGGATTCCATCTTTTGCTCAACCCATAGCTACAAATTTGAAATGCTTCTTTGTAAATGCACAAATTCTCGAAGTCAGTTTTCTATTGAGAAGAGCAGCCCCAGCTACTCTTTCGGTTGCACAGACTTTGGTGATTGGAATTGAAGATGATCTCATTCTTGCTGGGAAGATAAAAATTGTAGCAAATGAGTTTGAAGAAAGTAATCTCTCTTCTGATTCATTTTCTCTCATCACAAGGATGGATCCTGCAGTGCAAAGGTTGGCAAATGAGTTGCTTGCTCTCAAAAAGCAAATAGCTCAAGATATGTTCTTCGTTCCTCGCGAGGATGTAGAAAGGACACCCCTTCCAATTATTGCTCGTAGTCATGCTGGTGAGAATCAACAAAGATTAGTTTCATCATCAAAGAAGCTTGCTATTGAGGCACCATCAACGAAGGCAACAACAAAGCATCTTGAATCCGAGGCTAGTGATCTTGCTATTCTCTTCCAGGAAAAGGAAGAAGAATTAGCTGGCGACTCTTATTTCTGGTTCACGCAGTCTCAGAAAGCCGTTGATGAAAATCAGAGAGATGAAACTCATTCTTCTAATGTTCAACCAAATGAAGATGATCATGTCATTAGACATGAACAGATGGACATGCATGAAGGTCTTAGTCAAGCTGAAAATAATGCATCTTCATTTCAAGGTCATGAACTTGAATGAATATTGCATGAAAGATCTACCCCAAAACTTGATGAGGATTTTATCATGAACATTATAGGGGAATTTTGTTCAAATATTGAAGACAATTCTCTTATGTCTGAAATTTATAACCAGCATGATGCAAAAAGAAGAAATGCGGTAACCCATTTTGATCAACTTGAAGTAATGGTGGTTGATGAACTAGTTGCTCAAGTTGCAGCAGTTGGCAAGAAGAATTCAGAATTTATCTGGTCAATGGGATGTCCCATCAGACATCTTGCTTGGTTGGAGGCCAATGGAAAAGCATTAATTCTACTTGTACTTGAGTATGAAGATACTATTGAAGAAGAAGCCAAAGAAGCATCTTCAGTTCAACAGGAGCAGTTTGAATTCATGGACCTAACTTGGAGCAACAGTACATATGATTCATCTCAAAAAGGTGAAATTATTTATCCCTTCCAAGAGGTGTTACATCAGGCATTGACATCATTGCTCCTGTTGTTTGTGCTCTATCTATACAAAGTTCCCTGTGAACATGAAAGGTACTACAAGCTGTTGAAAAAAGGTAGCTATTTTGTTGAACCAGTAAATGGTTTCATCTGAAAAGTTGCAATGTCGGCTAGTTTTAATTAGGTAGGTTTTTCTTTCTTTTCAATAAGTGCATTTGCACAAGTTTGTTTTAGGTTTGCTTTGCATCGGTCGCGTCACTTTTTTGAGTCTTTTTATTTTTGATCGCCTAACTCTATAGCCCAATGGAGTAGATGAAGGCACTTAGAAGTCTGGATTCTACATTCCTCATTGTTTCTAAGAACAAACGAGGTACGTTCCCTAGTTAGAGCCCGCTGTTGTCCTTAGCTTTGAGTTCACAAAATTGTGGCAACCCTACGGAATTTTCTTGTCAATTCGTAGGAATATCCTCTTTGTTTTGAGCGTTTTGATAAGTGTGTTAATAAGAACGATTCGTTATCCCTAAAAAAGTTCTTTGTGTTCTTCTCTTTGTTTTTAAGCTTGACTTTCGCTTGAGTCGAAAGCCCTTTTAATTACACTCGTTTCGAGCTAACTTAGACATCAAACGGAGTTCTACAGCTCAAGTTATGATGTAAAAGGTGGAGTTTTTCGGGCTGACTACATATTCTTTAAAATCCTTATAAAAGTGGGGTTTTTGAAGTCAATTGCACGAGTTTGGATTATTTTTAATATGTTAAATGGATTCCAAAGTCCGTTTTCAAATTTCAACTCATTTCGAGTTGATTTGACTCTAGTTTTAAACGTTTTCGTGAAATTAGCTTTTAATCTTCTAATTTCATGTTACTTTATTATAGTAATGTATTAAATTAATTCAAACTTAAAAGACTTAAGTGTAGAAGTGTGGTTTTTCCTCTTCACTGCATATCATCCATATGCAAAACACTTTAAAAATCTCGTTCTTAAGCCTTTTCTATTAAATACGTTATTTTTATCAACGACTGCATACACATTATATGTTTATTAACACATGCACTTGTATTCCTAAAGAGCGTATTTATATATCTTCCCAAAAAGTGTTGAATTTCTATGAGTTTGCATATAAAGTTCATGTGCAAATGTATTTTAGTTTTATTCTTCCCCAAAGATGTTTTTAGAGATCATTACATGTCTTTATAACATGCTGAAAGACATGTGTAAAGACTTCTTTAAAGAACGTTTTTAAACTTCCAAGATGGGTGTCGATTTTTGAATGCTATGCATATCTAAAAGCATTCAAAATAAACATTTTTAATACCTCTTTCAAAGGCGTAAAATTTGGAGGCTTATGCATATACATTTCCATATGCAAATACTTTCAAATAAAATGTTTTTATCTATTCAAGTCATGGCGTCGATTTTTAGCATGTTTGCATATGTGTAAAACATATATCAAACAACGTTTTTAATCCCTTGCTAGGTGGCGATTTTATGAGTCATAGCATACTATATCAAATACATGTGTTAATGACTTTTTAAAAGCCGTTTTTCACTTCCTTTCCCTTGGTGGCGATTTTTAATAGCATAACACATATTGTTTTGTGTTATGTGTTATTCAAAACCCATTTTTAATCTTCCATGCTTGGTGGCGATTTTGTCCCTCAATGCATATGGTTTTTCTCTTCTTCAAAATGTGTTTGGACTTTGTCTTCCCTTGGTGGCGATTTTGAAGGCTTTGACACATTAAAATCATGTGTTTCTCCCTCAAAAAAAATGTGTTTTTGATAAGTAAACAGCTGGGTGGCAATTTTTATTGGAAGATCACATGCTTTGTTTTATTTTCAACATGTTTCTCTGCCATTCTTCTTCAAAAACGGCTCATTGGAGGTCATAAACATCATTTAAATCCATGAGTTTTTGAATGAAAGTGGATTATTTTTATTTCCAACTTGCTTATTGTCATTTCCAATTGATTTTAAAACCCTAGACACCGTTTTTGGATGTCATTGCATGTGTTTGATTTATTCAAACTTATTGCTATTATTCAGCATTTATTTTCTCATTTATCAAACACTTGTCAAGATTCAATCCTTGACTTCAATAGATGTTTATCTTTTGAAAGAATGAGTCTTGGATTGAAATCTATTTAAAGATTCTTTCTCAGCATTTCTAAATTGCGAAAATCCTCATGATCTTTTCCAGATTTTTCAAAAATTGTAAAAGATTTTCCTTTCTTTATCTTATGAAGAAGTGAGGTAAATTTTCTTTCAAATGCTGAAGATGTTTTTGTTTTTCTTTTCATTTTCCTTCATTTTGAGATTTGTAACATATGTTTCTCTCTCTAAAGATGCATATGCAAAGACATCTCTTCTTTTGCATATGTAGTCGGGATTAAAAAACCCGTTCTTGAATAAATAATTTCCAAAAAAGAAGACGGGTCCACTCTGCATTACCTCTCATTCATCACGTGACTTCACTCCATAAAAACTCACTTCCATTAACCTTTATGTTGCTGCAACTTGACTTCAAACTCATGTTGGCAGAGAATTTTCATTAAAACAACATCATATCCTTTCATTTCTATACGTTTCCCTTCATAATTCTCGCTGTCCACATATGCAAACACCTCCAAGAAACCCATTTTTGGGTCTTCTTTATAATTTTTGAGCTAAATTCCATTCACTTCTCGCTGTCCTAAAGTTTTCCAGCCATATGCTATATTCATAGTCTTCCAAAATCCATATTTGTGCATCAAAAAGCGCACAAGGGATCCATCTCATAAGGATGTTCTCACCTTGTGGAATTTTCACGTCACATGCTACATGGTTGGAGATTCAAAGGACATTGGGCTTCAAAAGTTTGTGATTGTATTGTTTCCAGAAACAATACGAGTTCTACCCAAGAAGAAGGTTCTTTCCCATTATGTAAATGCAAGCTAAAAGCCCACCTTCAACAGTTTACATACAATTTTCTCACTTTTCCAAGAGCTACAAATGGACCTCTAAACCGTGTTTGTGGGTGACAAATACTTTCCAAAATGACATGTAATGGGATTCAAAAACTCCATTTAAGAGAGAGAGATCCTCCCATGCCAGTGCAAAGAGTTGAAGACTGGAACGATGACGACATAGAAAGTTTTCAAGACTGATTTCAAGCAGACAATTTGTTGATGCCATCAAGACATAACAGTCAAGGATGCACGTTCATGTTCCAAATCAAGATGCTTTCATCATACCAGTGTATATTAAGCATCAAGTATCCTATAGCAGAATGAAGACAAATAAATGATGATGTAATAAGTGTCATGTCTTGTCAGGCACTTAGAATATTTTCATCATGTCTTTGTAATTTGTATTTGACATATGTAATTGCATGTGATAGTATCACGTGCAAAGATGTAACATGTAATCAGGTTGCAATTGCATTAGGCATGCAACTTTGAAAAAGTCAAAATTAGTTAGTTAGTTAAGGAATAAGTCAAGGTGGTTAAGGATTTTCCTCTTTTCTCTCCACCTTTCTCTCTCTTATTTTCCTATATAAAGGAGGGAGCTCATTGTAAATAATCATCTTTTGGCAAGGCAAGAAAATTCTGCCAATTTGTATTGTGCACTCTAAGACTTTGTGCTTGGATGTAAATCAGATTGCTTTCAATAAAAGAGGCAGATTGTTTTGAGACTTTGTGCCAATTCAAACTGTTATGTGACGACATTTTCTTAAGTTGATTGTGAGTTTTAATGCTTTGATTCAAGAGGGATTTGGATTCAATTGTGCAGACTTTGAGATGCCTGTTGCATTTAGAGCCAATTTGAACTTTTGAAGACTTTGTGCTGCAGAAGGGAAAATTGTGATAGATAGTAGTGGCTGCAATTACTTAGAGCTGAAGACTTTGGGCTTCAGTTATAAGTGTTTTTATTAAATTTGAGGGTATCTGGTAAGAGACTTTGTGCCTTACTGGTTATTCTGCTTGAATCCTCACAAGGCAAGCACAAGAGACTTTGGGTTCCTGTTTTTGTTTCACTATATATGAAAAAGAAAGTTGTTGCCCCTGGTATTGTTCTTATGTCAACTCCAGGGTCACCAATATTATCGTAGCAATAAGGCACTTTTTGTTAAGTTAGAAAGTAATAGTTGTATGCGAATCATTCCTGAAAAAAGAAGAATTTATCAAGAGAACCACCCTTTTTGTAATTTCAGTTAAGTTCCTGTTGAAGCCACCTACGGTAAGAAGGGAGCCTCCCCTATTGCTGAGAGGAGAGAGAAATCTCATGAGACGTTGTCTAAAGTTACAATTTTGTAAGGTGTAGTCTTAACGGCTTACAAAATTTTTAGCCAACACTATTGCAGTAATAAAGGTGCCCTGTTAAGAGCTTACAAAGCACTTGTAAGAGTGATACCTGGTAAAGGGATTTGGTAGAAGACTTGTTAGGATGTTGACTCTGTTAGGAGTCGCTTTGCAAAAGGACTTTCAACACCAATTAAGATGTTACCTGGTTAAGATATTTATACAACGAACCTGTTAGGGTTCACCCTGATAGAGGGATTTGAATATGCTTAACAATGTAAAAGCAATGATCTGCAATGACACTTTTTGTTTGATTAGATCATACCTGTTACCCTTTATGCTCTGCTTGGCTATTGAACCTCTTTGCCTTTCACCTCTTGTCACCGTAGCTTCTCTCAGAAGATATCTCTCTCATGCTCTCAATATTCAACAACACTTCTTGTGTATCTTGTGACCTGTATTTATAAGACATTAATCTTATTAAAGAATACTTCTCACAGTTCTACCAAGTTGTACACTCACCCATAAATCATGCATGCAAAGAACTTGCAAAATGATCTTCAGTTTACCTTGAAATATCCGCGTAGAAATAAAGATAACTCCAATTCTAACTATGAATACTCTGTATAGTCTGATTTTTATTGAAACAGCTCTGCATAATCCGTGCGGATAATCATGCAGTCAACCGGTATCAATCTTATACCTGGTTGTTCATATATCCCCTGTATGTTTTATAAGACCGGTTGTTGACACCCTGTTTGGTCTACCAGTACATATACTATGTTCTACCGGTACATATTAAGGATTATGGTTGGTTTACCAGTTTACCAGTGGGATTGATGTTAGCTTTTAACTTATCCAATGGCAACTTAAACATGCCAACAATCTTCCCCTTTGGCATTGGTGGCAAAACATCACTTTATTCACTTTATCTTCTCTTTCGTGTAGACTTCCCCTGTGCTGTTTGTTATCTTCCTCTGTGTCTGCTTCCATCCTGTGGTCAAATTTGTCTGCTTCGATCTTGTGTTCTGATCTTCTTCAAATTTGCCAACAATTATTACTGTTCCCCTTTTTGCCTCCATAGGACAAAAGGTAATTATTCTGGATTATATCTGTAGCTTTGTGAAGATATCCTTATACAATTTCTTTGCTGAATGAAGAAAAGGATTCCATTGACCAGTGACATGTTCTAGATTTTTCTATGCTGCTTGTAGCGATACAATTATATTCTCCATGTCTTCTACTGTCTTGTAGTTTGGTTCCTTGATCAGGTTTTCGGCCTCTGTTGCACTCCTTTGCATAAGATCAAATGTTGGGGCAAGAAATAATTGGAATCCAATGAGATCTTGGATTCTCTTTGTTCTCTCTTCAGATGCCTTTCTCAGAATGAGAGCTAAGCTTGTTATTTCCTTGTTGAAATTTGTTGTAGATGTGTTCTTTACATCAAATTTTGATGAAAGATCCCTTATTTCCTCTGAAATTTTAGATGTATTTTCTATGTTATCTTGAACAAAAAGATCGAAGTTTGAAGTCTTTATCATTAGACTTCCTACAACCTGTAACTGTTGCTGGAGTACCCTTGTGTTTGTGGATACTGTTACTTTTAACTCTTCAACCTATTTATGTATAATTTCTATTCTTTTCTTCTCATAATGATCAATGGCAATTATCTTCGGATCGGTGACATCTTCTCCTATTGTTTGTGCCAATATTTCCAATTGATAAATGAGAGGTTCTTCATCAATGTTTGCATCTAGTACAAAGTTGTACAAGATGTTCCTTACACTAGAGAGGACCATGTCCTATTTCCTCTTAGTGAGTTCCTTGAGTTGTCTAGTTGACATCTTGCTTATGTCAACCATAATTTTGCTAACTTTGCTATTCTTGGCTTTAGTTTCTGTTGCAAAAGTTAGTTTCCTCTTAGATGAGGATGAGCTTGGAACATCGACCTATTCCTTTTGCTTTGGTTCTTGTACCGGTTGATCTTCTGCAGGCTTTTCCTATTCAGTATGTACATGTAACTCTTGTTCGTATTTGTCCTGATGTTCTTTACTTTCTTCCCCTCCCGATTGTACTTCCTCTTCTGGTAGGACCTCTTCGTCAATATGGACCTCTTCTTTTGGTCCTGCTCCATCTTTTGGATGAGTTTTTTCTTCCAGATGAACTTCCTCTTGTTGTTGTACTTGTTCTTCCAGTGGAGCTTCTTCTGTGTGCTGCTCCTCAGCTGCCTGTTGCTTATCCACAGTGATCTCTGTCTCATTTGACCCTTTATTAGTAGTCATCTTGATTGATGACTCTCCTAGTACATGTTCATCTGGTAGAGCTTGTTCTCCCAGATTCAGGTGTTCACTAGTCTTGAACAACTCTATTGGAACTTGTTGCTCACTAGTTTGTTCATGAGTAGTGAATTGAACCGGTGGTTCCTGTACTGTCTCAGGTTCTTCCTGTGGACCTGTTGCCTTCAGAGCACTAAAGTCATATTGTTGTTAGAACTCAAGTGTCTCTTGATAGACTTCCTTTTCATATTCATTTATTATCTTGGCAACCCTATTCTTTGTATCCAAATTCATTGATACTTCCTTCATTAAAAGTTTAGTAGTATCTTCATTGAGACCAGGTTTTACCTGTGACAATGTCTCCTTAACAGTTCTATTGTTGGAGCCTAGACCGGTTCTCCATTTATTCATAAGTTTCGTATAAAGTTTAAGAGAAAATTTAGACCTATAGTCTCTTGGGCTTGTGTTGAAATCCAAAAAGGTTTCCAATAGAGCCAGTTCTATCTTTTGTTTATCTTCTTCTCCTAACACACTAAACCATTTAGTTGCATTGGCTACTTCACCAAAATCCATGACTTCATCTACAATTTCATCAACGGAAAGCGTACGAGCATTACCTTTTATTGGTGACACCAGTATGGTTGGTGGAGCAATATCGCCACCTTTATCGGCAGTGATATCGACGATGACTGGTTCAATTGATACTTTTGCTCTTTCCGGAGACTCAACTCCTAGTATCCCCTTTCCTTTACTGGTATCTTTGACTGGTGGCTCAGTGTTTTTCTGACATTCTTCTTTTGCCTAGTGTTTTTGTTGAAGGAGTTTTGTCCATGTAACAAAACCTTTTTCGTGCACCTTGTCAACTTCTCCAACAAGCATTTGACTTATCCTCTTTCTTATCAAGAAATTTTGCTTGTGAAGTTCTGCTTGATGAGTTGCCTCGTCCATAATTAGATGATTGTGAACTTCAAGCAGAGCCCTAATTGTTAGCTCATTTTCTCTTTACATTGAAGCTTTCCATCTTGTTTCAAGAATCTCTTGAAGATCGTCAGGTATTGTCTTATGAAGTTTAGTAGGAGTAAGATTGAACTTATGAATACAATGAATCACAACTTCTATTTTTCTCCTATCTTCTTCATTAGCCAGTTCATTTCTTCTTCCAAGTGATGCCATGCCACCTGTATCTTTTAACCCTTTCACAAATTCATCAATTGTAGGTTTTCTTCCTCTGGGTGCATCCTCTTTTATCGGTTTTGCAAATTTCTTCTTTCAGAGAAGAGGAGTTGTGTCTTCAATCTTTGGTTCTTCCGTTTCTTCCCCTTGAGTGTTGGGTGCTTGTTGTGCTCTCTTCCTTTGCACCTTGGGTTCCTCTCCAGTTGATTTCTTCTTCCTCGAAGTGGGAGACCTTTTGACATATACCTTTTTAGGTTCTTTAATCGATGATTTTTTGTTCAAATTCTCTTGAATTTCTTCAAAGGCCCTGTTGGCTAAATATTTTGTAGGTAGTCGTAGACACACTACTTGCAAAATGAACTATTTAGACATAGTGTATGAGAAATAATCTCTCCTCTCAACTTAGGGGAGGCACCCTTCTTATTGCAACTAATTCAACTAAAACTTAACAAGAAACTCAAATGTAATCTAAATTGGATGTTTCACGTATCACTTCCTCTTTCTTTAGGAAGGATTTCACTTTCACAAAGATACACTTCTACACTGAAAACTTTTACAATTTCACCTCTAAGAACTAGTTGGAGCAATAATACCAATAAACTCAAAATTAACTGAAAGATTAATTGTTAAGCGTACTAGTTGACTATAAACTAAGGAATATATATAAGCTCATAGACTTATACATTATCCTGAAGAGATTTTAAACTATGAAGCAACAATATGATAAGCACAAAGACTTGAACACATGAAACTTCTTTTCTATTCTTAATATTGGTATGAACCACAGCTCAAAGACTATGCATTCACTCTTAATTAACTCAAATTGACAATTATAGCACAAAGTCTACACAAAATCAGATTTAAGGGTCTTTTTATAACAACACAAATAATTTCACAAGTCTCCTCAACTCAAAGATTGAAAAACACTTGCTTTTTATTCACTCTAAAGATCAGCTTGCACAAATTAAAGCAAAGTTTGAACTTGCACAATTTCTCTAGAGTTTTCTTGCAATGCAAAAAGATAAATATTTACAATGAGCCCTCTTGTATTTATAGGAGAGAGGCTATGAGAAAAATATGGAAAATTAACTACCTAGGGTTGACTTATTCAACATTACAGTCCTCTGTAATGTGATTACATGTAATTGCAAATTTTTACTTTACATGTTTTATTACATATGTAATTGCAATTTTATGCTTTACATGTAACTTGTCAAAATGCATGATGAAAAATAAATTAAGTGTCTGACAAAACACGACTTCTATTACATTAACTTGTATTGGAAAGGTTTTCCTGTCACCAAAATACCAAGTGCTGGAAATCTCCAAATTTGTACATGAGTGGGAACAACTGCAGAAAATAACACTTTGACCTCTGCATTTGGTGGTATCAACCAATCACTGATTTTCGTTGTCACCCATAAGTGGAAAACTGTTCACGATTCCTCTTATTGATCCTGCTACCACCTGCTTGGAATCATTCTTGAAAGCATTCTAATATTTATGAAACTTGAGTTTCATCTTTTTCTCATCCGTGATCGTTGGCCCTTCTGACTTTGGATGAACACTTGTAGCACTGAGATGTTGGCGGCTCATGTCTGCAAGCTATGCTTCAATCAATTCTGAAAAATGTTGCATTAGTGATCCATGGATGCAATTTGGGGATTTTGGGGTGCACTACATATTTGATTGCATGTAGTTCAACTTGTAACATTTTATGTAGTTGGTCCAAAAAGTTCCTACTATAAAGGAAAAACATAGGACTTTAAGTGAAATCGGGGTTTTTGGACCCAATTGCACTTAGGATTGCATTTGTAGTTCGTTTTGCAATCAGGTCAAAAATCCCCGATTTGCACTTGGAATTGCTTTTTCAACTTGGGTATTGTAGGAGATTTTAGATGTGATTGCGCATTTGACTGCATGTAACAGTACATGCAGTTGGTGTAAAAATCTCCGAATTGGGTAAACTTAGGTTGGAGATTTTCGGGGTACTTTCACTTTTGATTACATGTAACAATACATGTAATGGGTCTCAAAAATCCCACTTTTGGAATTATAATGGATTTGAGCAAAAAATGTAATCGGGGATTTTTGAGGTGATTACATATTGCATTACATGTAAAATGACATGCAGTGAAATACACAATGGATATGAAAAATCCTGAAATTCAAAACATAGGTAAGCATGAAATGGAACATTTGGAGGGAATTACACTTTGAACTTCGGGAAACACTGCATAATAAATATGAGGTATACTATTTTTTGTTTTGCAAGGTATGTGTATGCAGGTTTCTCAAATATTGTATTTCATGGAAATGAAAGAGAATTTTCAGTTTTCTCAAGATGATATGAATGTGGAATTTCCGAGTATGGCTGCAAATGAATGAGGGATTTTAACTTCTCAACATTATTTTGGAAATGGTGGCATATGCATTGGAAATATTTTCAATCGTCCTGAATGCAAGTTGGAAGGAATTCATTTGTTTGTGTTTCAACCAGATTTGAACAATCCTTTTGCCATGATCATGAATACATTGTGAAAATGGAAATCTTCACATATAATCCTCTTTGAACCTCTTGAAAAATTCTATTAAAGTATTCACAAAAAAGAAACCCCCAAATATGACTTCCAAAGAACCAAAAATGAATGCCAATCCCGTTTTTGACACAAAATTTATTCATAACACCTTGGCTGTAGGTGAAAAATGATATCTAACTTAAAAAATATCCAGCATTATACATCCAAAACATATGGGAGGGCAAAAACGACCATTTAAAAGTAAAAAAATAAAAATGAAAGGGCAAATACAGCCACTTTTTTGCCAAAAACGACCATTAAAATACATCTACAAATGAAAAACATTTTTTTTGACTGAAAACATTCATGAATATGTAGAAATGGACATCCATACCTCCTACAACACAAAAATGGCAAAGAAGATGCAAAACAATTTATGGGAAAACGACTTGAAAAATATATACAAAAAACCATTCAAGTACAGAAACGCTTGTTTAAAAGCCAAATAAAAAATGACTTCTAAAGGGCAAATACAATCCCAAAATCATAACCGCGTACTTGTATTTAGAGCACAAAAAACTTTGTAAAAAGGTGAAAATTGTGACTCAAAGATGAAGATGCAAGTGAAGGAGTTATACAACACACGTATGAAGATACGATCCCCCAAATTTGTTGGCATATGATTCGGTGCTCTTGTCCCTGTGAACTTAGAGTCCATCGCTGAAAGCTTGGCATTCTAGGAATTTAATTTGAGTTTGCATTAATGTTTTCCTCACACATAGGATGTAACGTTAAGAAAGAAACCCGATATCTATTAAAATCAGAACTTTTTAAACTCATAACATTACATATTACATATTTCATTGCATTAATACACCACAACACTTAGAACGTCCGCTTAGCAAATACATATTGGGATTTTTGAAGGTTAAAGATTTAGCATGTTATATGTAATAAAACATGTCATTCCTATCAAAAGTTCCGATAACTTTAGCATTAGACCCCTTTTTTTTAAAAAGACTTACGTTTAGCTAATAGACATTAAAATATATACAATATTATATAAAACCTCTAATATTATATATATGATGTATTCTTAAAGGTTTTTATTTTAATATTTTTGAGATTTTAATAATATTTGAATATATTTAGAATTTTAATAATATACTATCAATATAATATTAAAATTGAAAAACAATAAAAATAAAAATAAAAATCTAGGAAAAACATTAAATTTAACGACTTAAAACTTCAAATAAATAAATAAATTTATTTATTTAATTGAAGTACTTAGAGTTTTAAAACCGAATTTAATTTAATCGAAAACATGATTAAATTTTTGTATAGTTGACATAAATTTTATTAAAACAAAATTTACGACAATAGGTCCCAAACCGGTAGGCTGACAGATCCAGATCACTTTCTTGTAAGGCATTTGCATATGGCTTGGCTGTCTTTGTAGATATCTCATACCCCAGATCTGGTGCATATCCGGTTCTAGGTTCCATAGCCTGAATGATGCAGTGATCGGTGGTGACTAGGAAACACACCTCATCTTTGTAAGAATCAACAATAGTTGAGGGAATCCTTTCCCTAGTGTGCATCCTTAGCTAGAATGCCTCAAAATAGTCATTCATGACTTTACTAAACTGGTTTCCCAGTTTGTTGGCCATATCACTGATCTAAATCATTACTAGTCTATCGGTTTTCCATGTCACCTTGCCTATTCCCAGAAAGTAATTCTGATAATAAAAGAATAAACATACTAGTAGAGTTCCATATTTCAGGAACTTCTCCTTTACAATACAGAGCTTCTTTAAATTTTCAAAAATCTACCCTCGAAGCATGGTGCAAAGGTCATATTGCGTGTTGTCATGCATGATTTGGTGAGCAGCATGAATGGCTCCTCCCAACATACTGTTGAGATTGCTCGATTGATAGATCTTGAAGCCTATCACTACAGATGCAAACCAAACTCCATTATCTTCAATATCATTTACAATCATCAGGAGACTGTCGGATTTTGATTTTGTTAACCTTGTGACAACAACATTCGCAATGGTTCTAAGGGTAAGAGCTCCCCCTTTGTTGCTATACCCGATGACCCTATGCAGATCCTCCTTGGTGATTTCAGTGCATGCGCCTTTCGCCAACCAAAAACCAGGTCCGTGCAGTCGACTCAGAACTAGTCGTATCCAATCTGGTCGAAACACAGTTGGATAACATGCTCCATTGATCAACCCTAAAGATACTAGCTTCGCATATTTGTCCTGAAGCTTTCCATCTTGGCACAACGAGAGGTACTCGCTTTGGATGAAGGTTTCACCCAGCTCTTCTTGCTTAGTGTGATAAACGCTGTGACATCTTCAATCATCAGAACTCCATTCGACACTGATGATAGTGCACCAGACATGTCATTTTCCCTGTCCTGTATTGCCATGATATTGTAAATAAGTCGATCAAATTGATTTCCTTGGATCAGCTTGATGACAAAAGATGATGATGTCATCACTATTGACTGGTTTACACAGAGAATCACTTGATTGATCTTACAAAAATAACTTATCAATGACCGTGTATCAAAGCACGAGAATATTACTCAAACATAAGAAATCATAAATCACAATTCGCAAAGTAAAGTGAAATGAGTAATCCGCCTTCCTTTATATAGATTTAGGGTCTAATGGTAATTTCCAAACGGTACCAATTTGTTAATGGCTAAAGCATTAATTACTTAACCTAATCTTTTCTTTGACAACCGATTTTCAAACATTTACCTGTCCATCAAACATTGGTTGAGATGACAACACTTACCTGTCCGGTTCAAATGATAGACCGGTAACTTCTTCTGATTTTAGTTACTGACTGTGTGAGTTTATTGCTCACCAGTCCTATCAGGAACAATAGACGGACTACCAATTCCCTCTAAGCCTTTTGGGCTCAGTTTGCTGAAGAGATATCACCATCAACAAATGATGATCTTTCCTCTGTCTTCTCCTCAACGGAGCTCTTTGATTCTTTTTTGAACCAAATCTTCTTGACTTCTTTCTCAGTCTCTTTTCCCTTGTCGTCCTTTTGATTGGGAGACAAGGTCTTATTCACCGCTTTGACCGATCCTCTTTTTTTGTTCACTGACTGGTTCCTACAATCTTTGGCCAGATGTCCAACTTTTTTGCAGGTGTAACAGACTATCTCGATTGCCTTCCATGGATTTACCCTTCTTTTCTTGGGTGAATGACATCAAGAGTCATTATGGCTATGAATGCCACAGTAAGCACAATTGGTTGTGCTCCAGTTCTTGTTCCTCTTAGGAAATATCGGTCTCAGTGGGGATTGAATGCCATAGTTTTGGATCTGCATTCATCAGCCTTGTGTCCAAACTTGTTGCAAGCATAGCAATAGCCCTTGAAGCTTCCCCTGCTTCCACTGGACACACTATTGGGATGAGACCAAAATTCAGAAGTCCTGTGGCCATTCTTGTAATAGTTTCTGCAGTAACTGTTAGTAGTAGTTGGTTTTACCAGCGCATTCCTGTAGTCCTTTGTTTTGTGACCCAGTTTACCACAGTGATTGCAAGAAGTTTTGAAGGACTTTTTACCCTTTTGTTCTACCGGTTTCTTCTTTTCCTTCTTTCCTTTCTTGACTCCGGATTACTCACCGATTTCCTTGCTACTTTGACCGGTGAACCCAAGTCCCGTAGGATCCTTGTGCTTTCTTTGAGCTCTTAGATGCTCATCAAGCTTTTCTGAACTCTCATTGTATCTTCTAAGTGTCTTATTTCTTTCTTCAAGTCCTTTTATTTGCTACTTTAGTTGATACAATTCAATTGCTAGCCTTTTGCATGCATCATCTTTATCATGCCAATTCTTTTACATGTTTGCATTTTCTTGTGTAACTATCTGCATATCTTCTTGAAGTTGCAGAACGATAAGATCACTTTCTCTTATTGCTTCTTCTGCCAGATTTCTTGCTCTCTTTGAGACTACTAGTGATTTTATTGCACTGTTCCTTTCATCTTCAACTTTCCTCTTTTTCTCAATTATTTCAATCATTGTTAGGGCATTATCTTCCTACTCCCTTTTCAAGTTGGAGATTTGATGGGTTAGAATCTGATTCTTCTCCATAAGCTCAAAAACTGCCTCCTCAGCTTCATCTGATCCACTTTTCATAGAGAGTTCCTCAATCATTTCATTGCTCTCACTCAACTACAGAGCCAAATCCTTTCTTTTAGCAAGGGATCTTCTTAGCCTATTCTCAAGAGAGGCAATGATGTCATTGGCTTCCTCAAGCTGCTTCTGATACCTGTAACCCTCTATGATCTTTTGCTCAAGCGGTTAAGCTTTACATCTTTGAGAACCAAGTGCTCTGATACCAATTGTTATTCCTAACCGGTTACTGAGAGGGGGGGGAGGTGAATCAATAAACACAATTTGTATTCCGATTAAACCTTATATATATATTCTTGTAGTATTAACATAATATAATAAATCACTCATAAACAAAAATAGAAATACATAGGTCAACATAACATATATACGTTGAAACCCTTGGTTAGAAGGAGAAAACCATGGTGGGATAGAATCCACAACTTAACTATTGCAGTAATAAAGGTGCCTTGTTAAGAGCTTACAAAGAACTTGTAAGAATGCTACCCGATAAAAGGATTTGGTAGACTTGTTAGGATCTTGACCCTATTAGGAGTTGCCTTGCAAAAAGACTTTCAACACCAATTAAGATGTTACCCGGTTAAAGAATTTATATAACCAACCTATTAGGGTTCACCCTTATAGAGGGATTTGAATATGCTTAACAATGTAAAAACAATGATTTGTAATGCCACTTTCTGTCTGATTAGATCATACCTGTTACCCTTTCCGCTTTGCTTGGTTGTTGAACCTCTCTTCCTTTCACCTCTTGTGACCTTAGCTTCTCTCAAAAGATATCTCTCTCCTGCTCTCAATATTCAACAACATTTCTGTATCCCGTGACCTATATTTATAAGATATAAGACATTAATCTTATTAAAGAATACTTCTCATAGTTACGCCAAGGTTTAAATTCAACCATAAATCATGCATGCAAAGAACTTGCAAAATGATCTTGAGTTTACCTTGAAACATCCACATAGAAATAAAGCTAACTCCAGTTCTAATTGTGAATACTCTGTATAATTTGGCTTTGCCTGAATCAACTCTGCGTAATTGGTCACGGATAATCATGTAGTCGACTGGTATCAATCTTATACCCGATTGTTCATATATCCCCTGTATGTTTTATAAGACCAATTGTTGACACTCCGTTTGGTCTACCAGTACATATACTATGTTCTACCAATACATATTAAGGAGTATGGTTGGTCTACCGGTTTACCGGTGGGATTGATGTTTGCTTTTAACTTATCCAATGACAACTTAAACATGCCAACAAGGTTCCCAGTATCTATGACGTCGTCGAGTGTGGACCGAGCAGTAGCGGCGACAATGGCAGTCGAGTTGGCGGTGAACCAATCCACATATGGGATTGTTGAGGCTGAAATAGTGCCTCGGAGGGAGGAGTTGGAGCTGCCAGAGCAGACATGGAGTGAGCCTCAAGTCACTCTCGAGGTAGTTGGGATGGAGGCCATTGTGAAGGTGGGGCCAGGGGTGCTGGAGGAGCTGCTGAGTGAAGCATGACCAATGGAGAGTGGTGGTCCGTAGGTAGAGGCCTTGCTGATGATCATGACTTGGCTCAGTCAGTTTCAGATGGCATCGGTAGCGACTAGCCCTCTTTGTCCACGAAAAGAGTTGGTTGTCCCTCCAGAGATAGTGGATCTTGACTACATGACCTCACCTATGAGACAGGAGTTGGGGATAGAGGATGCACATGAGATGAAGGCTTTGACACATGAGCCACAAAAGGAGTTTAGTGATGTGGAGATGCCAGAGCCAAACAGGATGCCTAGTGAGCAGTCGGCGAGAGGGTCTTGGAATGGTGTTTTAGAGCAGTACTTGGAGGATGTAGTTGCATGAACACAGTGGGTGATAGCTTCAGTGGAGTCATAGGCCCAGGAAGAGGTTGTCCAGGAGTTGGAGTGCCTCCCGACTTTTGTTCGAGTGGGTTGTGCTCTCGCCTTTGTTGACTATTTTGAGTCCAAGGGATGGCCATCCACAAAAACTCTTGCTATGCTGGAGGATTGGGCCCTTCAGGAGAAGTCCTGGGAGAGTAAGAATGATGCCTTACTTTGAGAGGTGGAGCAAGCATTCTACAAGGGATACTGCACCCTTCGGTGCACTGAGCATATCTCTTAAGGACATGAGACTATGAGGGTGGCAACAGTAGTGGCTCGGAAGGAGATGGCCACCTGACATACAACAGTAAATGAAGCATTGGCCAGAGAAAAAGAGTCATGGGCAACTAAGAGGAGTGGCATGATCACGAAGTTGGAGGCACTTCGGGCACAACTAGAGTCAATGCGTGTAGAGAGGGCTCTTTTAGAGACCCGTCTTACTAGTACTATGGAGAGTATTGATACAAAAGAGAAGGCGATATTAGAGGCGGCAAGGATGGTGAAGACTGCTCTTGAAATGAAGATGGTAGCGGAGCGCGACTTATGATTGAGAACCGACTAGGTGTATGAGTTGTAGGCTCGGGTAGCTTTCCTAGCACCACCGTCAACGCCATTTTCTTCAGGGACACTTCCTACGCCCCCTCCTACTTCTTTAGTATTTTTTGTTGCGTAGTCATGTTTTGTCCTCATCCCCATTTTGTGTATGTCATCGAGGACACCTTGTTTTTTTTTGGGGGGGGTATGATGTTGTCGATAAAGTTGTATGTACAAGAGTGTTATGTTAATTAAGTTGTTAGTCTGAGTCGTTAGTGGCCGAAGGGTGAGCGGTTATGTCGCAACGGTTTAGTTGCACCCCTTTGGGCGATATATGTATTCTTTCGTATGGAAGAGAAAGGGACGAAATTGATATCATATTATGTTATGCTTGCATTGGATGTAACTTGGTCATGATTAATGGAATATCTAGCAGTTCTTTGATATCTTGTTGCATCTATTATCTGTTATAATTTCCTTCAGTAGTATGCATTAAATCCAGTTTACCGTAGGTGGTAAACAGGTGCTTCCTAAAAAAATTTAGTGGGTGCTACTGAAATTTGTAGTTTTTATTTTAAAGCGGTTGGTCCCACAAATTTTGTAGGTTTATTTTAAATCGGTTGGTCCCATAAATTTTCTAGTGCACTTCAAGCTTAAAAGTTTAAGCTCCAAAAATTATGGAAGTTGGTGGTCTAAAGAACTTTTTTATTTAGTATATTTAATTCATGTGACAAAATAAATAAATAAAATTAATTAATTAAAATTGAAAAAGTATAGATGATCAACAAGTGGCAGGAAAAATGTCTAAGCTGATGGGGAAACTTCTAGCCCCCCACCTTTCCCACTTGCTCAATTATGCATCCCTAAAAATAAGGGCTACTATAATTCAGGCAAAGATTACAAATGACCTCTAGCTCCTTAAAAGTAGATCCTAAACCTCCTCTCATGAGACCCAGCCTCGAGTTTTGGAAAAACATTCCTTAATTGCTATAATGTGAAACAATGAAGATAAAATAACCCAAATTGCTTTGCTGACAAATCTGGGACAGAAACTCAATGAGTCTGTTATTGTATAATGAACTAACTCCCATTGGCTGACCTTGTCTTTTACAATGAGTGTAAAGTCTTCCAACTATTCCTAATGATGGGCTAAACATTTAAAGCTCCTTTACCACTTCATATATGCTGCTAGAGGCTTATTAACTCTCTCAGAGAAGTCGGAATAGCTTGTTCACAAAATTGTATCTCTTGTAATACCACTTGTAGCTCTTCACTCAAGGATGAAGGCGATTCATATACTTTGACATGTGTTGTATCTCCTTCAACATTTTATTTTTTGACTCTATCACTCACAACTTCCCTTTTACTATTGTTGACATCCTTTGTAGGTGCCGAGTATTAGATTGGATCCCATGCCCTTTCCTTATAATTCATGGTAAGGAAAAAGGCATCAACCCTCTTAATACTAGCAACTTTAGACAATCTTTCATTTGGATATAAAACTGGTTAAAATGGAAGATTGGGTAATATCCTTACAGAATGACAACTACAACATAAAACTCAGACCTCCACCCCCAATGCATCCAAACTATTGTGTGCAGATAATTAAATCCTTTTCAAATTATTTGCATGCAAATTCTTGTTAGAATAATTGTACTTACAAATTTATGTTAGCCTGAAAACCACTATAAATTTGTACCTACAAATCTGCTATACCAAAAAAAGAATATATCATTTCCGATCGGTCCTTTTTCTCTACAAATATCCAACATGAACCATTATCCTTGATGAATCACACTATATTGGCTAGGAAAGATCTTTCACTTCTGAAACCAACCTTCACCATAGGTTTTCCAACTTAGTATTATTGTTAAACAAACATAACCAACCTCAACTGGAGTTTCCATACAATATCAAATCTCTAGAATAAATGAAATGTGTCTCCTCAACCTCTTTTTATAACTTTCCTGAAAATTGAATTATGAAAAGGCTTTTAAATAGCATTTGTTTGCTCCATTAAAGTTATTTTCTACTCCAATTAAATAATTAACAAGTATCTTTTAATTCTACTTTCTCAACAACTTAACATTTGATTATTTAATTATTAAAATATTTCCCGCACATCCAACCAAGTCATAAAAAGTATTTAAATGGACCGTAATTGAATTCCGACCATGCCTTGAAACTTGGCTCAATGCTAGTGCCCAAATTTTGATCTTTCAAGATTGGCACTCTCCTAGAAAATTGGAGTCCATAAAGAAACTGAAAGGCCATAAAACATTACATCCTCTTCAACTTTGTGGAAAGTAGTTCTACGCTACATTAGGAAGAAACTTAAAATTTCTCAATTGTTAAACCGCTTTCCCTTGTCAAGAAGTTCCAGATTTGTTCTTTTTATTGTTTCTATGCATGTTTACTATTCTTCCTATTGGGCTCATTTGAAACTTTCCCACCAAAATCTTGAGAGATTGCTCAAAGATTTTCTTCGAGTTCCTTCTTACAAAGAAAATGGATTCCATTCTCTTGCCAATGAATTTCATTGCCTTTCATGCAATTCTACTAGTCTTAATTTGACATTGTGTGCCAAATGGATTATTAGGGTCCCTTGAGGGCAATCGGGCTTGGAAAATTCTTTTTCACATTGTATTGCCCTTGGAACTTCAAATGACCAAGCTTGGAAAGGTAGGAGCTTTCATAAGCAATTTGTTGTCAAAAATATATAGAAGGTTCAGGAAGCCTTGGGTTTTGTTGATGGAAAATAACTTCAAGATTAGGATTTCCATCAAGAAATAATCTCATCGGTGGTATCCTATGGTTATTTTCTAGGATCTATCTTTTGCCAAAGTTCCCTTGATATGTGCTCTAAAGTTTTTCACAGTAAGACCTACTATATTTCGAACCTCTTCTCTAGAGCCACTAAGTATTGGTTATCCTCTATAATTAAACCTAAATGTAACCTTGGGAATCAAGCTTATGAGTCACTCCAAACGATTGTGGATTTTATTCCTTTGAATTCCACAAGATTGGGATTCAATGTACCAAATCAACATGGAAATATGAGAACTGTTATCTAACACATTTCTGCAATTACAAGCCTTTTAAAGGCTATTCATGTCTCTCCTTACCTAACCAGGGTTTTAAAAATCAATGCTATATAGGTTTCAATTTGTTTGATTTGTCATTATAAACCCTGAATTAGCTCAATTTGTTTGGTGTCTCCTTTACTAGAGTCTTTACATTGGATCTAGACTTATCCTCTTAGATAGTTCCAACACCCTATGTTTCCAGACAATCTCTTGAACATTTGTTTTACCCACATGTATGAGTTGTGTGGATCTAGACACATGATATTTTCAAACCCTTCTAAATGGAGCTTTTCTCATAGCATAGAATTCTGTTAGGCGATTGGCCTAAAATGCATTTGAAATTTATCCAAATTTAGAATTCTTTGAGTGGATATTCCATTTAGCATATAGAAAGACAACAATGATTCTTTATTTTTAGGTCCTGCAATAGATGTTCATTTTTCCATGAAAGCCATCATATGCGCAAATATTATGCTACAAATTTAGGTCCATATTGATAAATGTTGTTTTGGAAGCAACCCACTAGCAAACTTTTAATGAGCATTGGGCCAAAGCCCCTTGCATTGTTTCTTATGTGCTATCTCCTGCCAATAGAGACACCTCTCCTATGAATTTCATCATAAACATAGCCATAGTGTTCATTCTAGATGTGGCTCCCAAAGATCTCCTCAACATAGACGTGACCAGTCTCCCTCACCATGTGACCAGTCCATTTCTTAGAATGATTGCAACATTCTAGCTTGGCACAATAGTGGAAAATTCCCTGACAATACCCTGCCATTGCTTCTATTTGCACAACTTTGGTTGATCAAGAAGAAGAAAAAGATGGAGGACCCCACCATAGGTTGTAAGCCTATTCTCGATGACTAGGATCTCGTAGATGGATGGTGTAAGCTCCTTCATTGTAGCCCTCCTCCCATTGGAATCACTCAAGTAACATAGTTTTGCAACCACCTTTTATTTGCTTGTGAATTTTTTCATCAACTTTGGTAGTGATTCCACTGCACTCATCTTTTATGTCGTAGAGTATTTTATTTCAAAATAATTTAACATCATTCATCATAAAAAGACACAGTAGCATTTGATTGGTCCTTACTAGCCATTGTCTTGACAATCCTCCCATATCAAAGTCTGTAAAATTGTCCATATGAAAATTATAACTTTTGGCCATGCTGGGACCTCAGTGTGACCTGGATGTTCCATCAAGACTGTTTGCTGATTTGTGGTAGAAATCTTGAAACTTCCCATCCTAAATACAATATATCAAATCATTTGGCCCTCAATCAAGGAGCTCTATTATATTCACTATCTATGTTGTGGGATTAAGATTAATAAGACTGGAACTTTTGATTCTATCTTGGCTCTTTGAAAACTATTAAGTCCATTGTCCCTTGCTCTCTATGGTCTTTCACCTAGATCCATTGTTTAGCTACAACTGTTTGCTTAAGTAGGAGAATAACTGATTCTAATGAAACCAAATCCATACCATTGATCTTTCAAGTATCTATAAATGCAACACCAAACTCGTGGACCATCTAGTATTCATTCTAACATCTCTTTATAGACAAGTTAACTCCCCAAAAAACACAACAATATTTTCTTGCTCGGCGAATGAGTTGACCACATAGTATGAGTAATGAGGTATATCTAGAGGATCAAATTCTATGTTCTTCAAAATATAGGGACATCAAGATTTACTTGTAATTTATAGTGTTTGACAACCAAATGGACTGTCTTAATGCAGTCAAAAGGTTTGAAAGGGATGTAACTTGATGTAGGAGTTTAATGCTGTGATTAATTAATCTATGGTTTTCTCATGCATGATGTCACTCCACATCTTTTGTCACCACCATAAAGCATTTCCTATCATCTTTTGAAGCATCTTTGAAATCAGTGTGGACGAAATTCATCATCCCTGACCTCAACTTAGAATCTTAAATGATGAAGATAAGATGAAAAATCATGGGTTCGGAGACCAGGTGTCTTGTAATAAAACCTTGTGTGAAGGCATAGGACCATGGCTTCATGAGTTGCCTTGCCTTGTTAATGAGCCAAGATCTTTAAAAGATTGCTTTCTTCTCTGCTACATTTACAAGGATTGCCATGAACCCTTGGGCAGCATCAGAATGCCTATTAGTTTAACTAGGATTCTATTTCTCATTTACCCATGTCCTTTGCATTTTCAGTTTGGGTAGGCTCCCATAAAATCGAAGATGAGGATTTTTCTTTGAGAAATCATACTTTGTGTGTACTATTTGTTTCAAGAGGATTGGATCCAAGGAGGTGCATCCGTTTTGAGATAGTAAACATTTTATGGTATGGTTTGGAGTGAGGTTCTGATCACTGTTTGCAGAAGATGAGGGTAAAGGAATTTAGACAGATCATCAATCAAGACAGATTTGGTTTCCTTGTAAACAACTTCCTTGAAGTAAAGATAAATAAGAGGAGGCCATTGCTTCCTAAAGTGTGACAGCTCCTGGTATGGAATTTTAACTGGTGGGTAGATCTGAAAAAGAGAAAATATGATGGTTTCAGATAGAATGGGAAGCATATGCATGAGCTAACATCAATGCTGAAGTATTTACCAGTTATGAAAATCCATTGATCTCTGTCATTTAAATATACCCTTTGATATATGGTGAATTCTGTATATTTACAGATATTAAAGCCCCAACAAATACTAGACCAAGTTTATGACATGCGAATTTGTGTACATTACTCTACAGAAATCTTATTGACAGAAGTCTATGGAATGAGCTCAAGTAATCGTCAATGGGGCTTCAGAGTGAAGCCCTACCATATCCAACTCTAAGAGCACACTAGCTCCACAAACAAAGGTCAAAAGCATGTCCTGGGTGAGTTTGATGGAATACATATCTCCTTAGCTGTGCTATCCATGTTAAAGGTTTTTCACTAAGGGGGAAATTAACAAAAAACAGACGTGAGACAATTAAGATAACTTGACGTTTCAAAGCACAAAACATAAAAAAAATTAAGGCAGGTGCATCTCAGACAAAAAATATTCAAATAGATTATTTATGGATTTTAATTACAGTTAATCATCTTTTGTATATTCCAGAAGCACATGTGGAGACCTGTAAATATTTACTAAGGTTCCAAACAACAATTCTTCAAGTTTCAATTCACCTTCTGCCCGTGCCGCATAAATGTCTTCACAAATTGCTGTCAACCTGCAGATATAAGAAATGAAATATTATTTTAAAAATGTAAATAATGGAACTAAGTTGCTAGAAACTATATTATCATTTGATCATGATGTGATATCATTTTCTTGATTCACAAAAGCCAACGCTTCAAAATACCATGTGATATACTTGAGCCAAGTTTGTCAGAAAAAAACGGGTTGAATTAACTATTAAACAGGTCTAGAAACTTGGAAAAATAATATATTTTGCCATCTTTGCATAGATCTAGACAAATATAAACTTTTCTAACCAAGCTGTTCTAAAGACATTTCATAATGGCTGCTTATATCGGTTTGCAGGCATAACAAGACTTCATAGTTCATATCAATGTAAGACACACAGACAACTACAAGATTACATGCTTTACAATAGAGGACAAAACCGACCTTCTTTCAGAAAAACGTAATCATTAGTTTGCTTTATTATTCAATTAATCTGACATTATACAATCAATTTCCATCCATATTTAAATAGTAAAATTATTCTTTATCAATCATATATATTCAGTCCCAGAGATGTTGCACTCACACAATTTCTATAATGTTATAATGCTAACCGAACTGGGATATTCAATTGAGAGTACTATGTATTTGCATAACAAAAGGTAGAGTATTGTGTTATGAAAATTACTGGTGCAGAAATAACACAGAGAAGATCTATAACACATAACACAAAGATTTACGTGGAAAAACCTGGTAATATTATACCAGGAAAAAAACCATGGGCAAATATCATTCGTATTAATTCTCAGGAATTTTCACCATTACAACAATCTCCAAAATGCACTAAAAATCATGACTCTGAGTCCCATTTAACAAATGACTTGCAGAGTCCTAATTACAGACAACTTACTAAATTTAGTATGACTTGTACAACCACATGTTCAATAATAACTCAACCACAACTAGTGGCAATCCATGATGACATCACATTCCAACATTCTCCCACAAGAAGTCAAATTCCAAACTTATGAATAATTCCTCTACTGAAAGACCATTACCAATGCTACCTATTCTCAGATAATCTGTAGACCAAGGGAAGTTCTACATCAAATGAACTTCTCTCTCCCAATAGGCTTCACCATAATATCTGAATAGTTTATATTAGTGAGAATCTTGAGATCTGTCCTCCTTCCACCACTTCACGAACAAAGTGATATTGAATATCAATATGATTTGTTCTGGAATCGTATGTTGAGTTCTGTGCTAAGTGTAAAGCATTTTGACTATCACAATGTAAAATCATCTTGTCATGTTTTACTTGTAACTCACCCAAAAGTCTATGAAGCCAGATCTCCTCTATTAGCAATTTAAGTTGTCATTAGTGTCTTTCACAAACTCCCCTTCACACCGGTAGAGGATCACCGGTTACTCACATTACTTTTAAGACACCGGTAGACTATACGCGGGTACATGCACCGGTAGATTGAGCTAAGTAAAGCAATACCGGTCCTATGTTGCATACAAGGACATACCGGGTATAAGGGTATACCGGTCAAACTGCTAGTAAGATCTGATCCGAATTTTATGGATCAGTTTGAGTTAAAAACTGGATTATACGGGATATCTGTTGATGTGAGTTTTGTACCACTACATAACATATAGCAATTGAATACTTGATACAGCGTACCAAACACTCAACCCTCTCTTGAAAAGTATACGAGGATACTCCAAGGTTCCTTACACCTGTGGATACTAACTCAGTTATATAAATGTGATTTGTTGGTAATCACTTCGGCGGGCTTACGTTGTTCACTTGAAGATGTTAAACTCTTGCTATGATAATGATGAGATAACTTTCTCCTTTTATATCACTTCTAATTTTGCTCATCAAACTTCAACTACTAGATTACTTCTTGCTCTACTACTACTCCTATGAATGAAGAAATTAGCAAATGGACGGGGATCAAACCAAATGAAAGCTTGCCAGCGGCGCCACCTCCATCAGTGCGATGATTCTAAGGGATACTCTTAGGATTTTCACACTAACATCTATCTTCCAACCCAACTTGAAGTACAAGTGGAAAGATGAAATGCAAGTAGAACTTGGGAGCAATTGGACTAGATTACCACACAAGGCTTCCTAACAAGCCGCTAGAATGCTAGTGGCCTAGTATATAGATCCCTATCAAACATTTACCAATATCACCATACAACTAGCCATCTACTTCTATTCTAACAACATGAAATAAAATCCTATTTTAATTTGAGACATGAGAAGAACCATGCAAATACACCAAAATGATCATGTATATCCACCATGCAAGTCACAACAATGAATAGAGAACAATTTTGATAGTATTTTGGCAACAATTTCTCCAACATAACTCCCTTTACAAATGAGAACAAATGCTCAAAATTATGAGTGGCCAAGATTAAGAGGCAAAATCAAGGGCCAAAATTAAACCTTACAAACCCTAATTAGGGTTACCATCTTTCAACCAATTACATGAGGGCACCAACTTTTTGGGCCAATGAGAAAATTACAATAATCTGTCAACCAATGAGAACATAGGACACTTGGCATGATTTGATTGCATGCACATGAAATTGCCACCTCATCAACCTTGTCTTATAAAGTTCATTAATCCTTGAGATGAGATGAAGCCTTGGATGCTTGAGCTTGTCCTTAGAAATTTTCTCACCACCACTTGAACTTGCTTGTACTTGATGTCTTGACCTCGAAAGGGTGAGGTCTCCATGCACTTGGGGTAATCTTGCCTTGACCTTGGTGGCTTGCCTGGATGTGAACCTTCTTGCAATTCGAGAGCCTTGCTCTTGGCCACCACCTTGAAATCAAACTTGACCTCCCTCAACCTTTCATCTTGCTTTCTTTCTTTACTATCCTTGCCTTCTTTTAACCTTCCTGATCTTTCCAACCTTTCTATTCGAATTCGATTTGCACGCACCTTTTCTCTGCTTTCTTTCATTACCCTTGGATGTCTTCAACTGTTCGAATTGCCACAACCTTGCCCTTTGGCATAAGCATCCGCCTCAACCATAGTGGTGCAGTGCATCTCCCCAAAATCGGATTTGGTTCGACTGGCAAAGCATCATTAGTAGTCTTGCATTTGAATTGAAGAGGTAGGACCCCATGTAGATTTGCCCCCGATTTTGTACTATCTAAGTTGCAACTCTAAATTCATGCTAATGATCCTAATCCAATCAATCTTTCTTTACCATTTTCAATGCCTTCAATAAAATAGAACATCCAAGGATCAAACTGTGTACCTTTGGTAGAGCCCGGAATTTGACTGAGAAGCATGATGAAGGCGCTGCACTCTGATTTGCAATCTGACTTTGTGAGCCTTGATGACTTGGTGTAACCAATTATGCCGTATCATATCCGCTGCTGGGGTAGACTGAACCTTTCTTCTTGCACAATTCCATACTGTTTGATCTTTGCCATAGGGGACTGGCTGTCTCTCAACCTCTCTCTTAATTGAATCAAGTCAAGGGTACCAATGTTGGTGTCTCCAACGTGTTTCAATTTTGAGCGGAAGTTAGAATTGGGTATCATAACTTCCTTGTCTCCTATTTTAGCATTAGTTCCTTTGGGTCGCTTGCTTGCATTGGCATCATTCATCCTAAACACTTATCACTCCCCGCCTTTTCTACAATGAAGATGAAACTACACTTATCACTCCAAACTTCGCCTATAAGATGAAATACTACACTTATCACTCCCCGCCGTTACCTTAAGATGGACTACACTTATCATTCCAATTCTCCTTCCTACAATGATGAAATGCAATGATGCAAACTACACTTATCACTCCCCGCCTTTGCCTTAAGATGGACTACACTTATCACTCCAATCTTCTCCCTAAGGGTGGAATACTACACTTATCACTCTCCGCCAATACCTTAAGATGGGCTACACTTATCACTCCAATTCTCCTTCCTAAGATGATGAAATGCAAGCAAGGACTTGAGGGAATACGCTAATCAAGACAATCGAGTAATCAACCTACTAACCAAACACCTAACTCTACTCTTGAAACTAGTCTTCAACACTTAACAAAAATACCAATGAAGTGAAAACAACTAAGGAGAGAGGAAAAGATAGGCCACTCACCAAATATAAAGCTTTGAATTCCCTCTTAATGTAATTGCCTTAGCTTGATTCACAAAAATTTCTCTATCTCCACAATTCCGATAATATGACCTCCAAATAGATCAAATCTTCTTTCAATTGCCCTCCAAAATCTTGCAATGAGGCCTTAAACAATTAAATCCACCATCCAATAAAATCTGGAAATTCTAAGAATATGCCCTTAAAATTAGAATTTCATGTCTTCAAATCTGAACTTTGGCTTGATGAAATTCTGGAACTGAGATCTCCCTTCCTACACTTGCAAAATTATGAAAATAGATGCCCAAATAATCAAGATCTCCCCTCCAATTTGCAAAAGAAAATCTGGAAATGCCCCCACAAATCGAGATCTTGATACACCCTTCAATGAAGAAAAAATAAAATCACAGCCTCTCTCCTTATTTTCGGATCTGCCCTTGACTGGGACAATAATGTCCTCAAAATCAGAATTTCGAATGCCCAAGACATGTAAAAATGGATGCCTCATTGACTGAAAACAAAAATCGCTGCATATCCAATGCAAAATCGCTGCCAAATGAAGATCAAATCGCTGCCTAAGACTCTGTATTTCGCTGCTAAAGAGAGCAGAGAAAGAGCTGCTTTGCTGTGAGTTTGGAATGAGGGGGCTGCCTCCTTAATATACCATGCGCTAGCCTCCTAATGCTCAATTTCGGATGCCCTAGGTGTCATGACTGCTCCTCTTTTATCAAATTTGGCTCCCTCCAATGCCAGTTCGCTGGTCTTAGGGCAGACTTGCCCCCTTATAAACTCACTCCTCTACTGCCTGACCTTCAGATCTGCACTTGACTGCTATTTCGCTGCCTTTGATGGATGAAGAATGGTGAGAGTGGAGAGGGAGGAGCGCCTTCCTTTATACCCACCTAGGGCATCCTCCTTTCTAGGGCCCACCCTAGACACAACAAAATTTTAATTAATTTGCCCAAAAGAGAGACGGCATGTCCATAAACAAATCTAAATGCATTGAAATTTCATCAACAAGCATTGAAATTCGAAACTAATATGGGGAAGGGTGGCGCCAGCCCTAAAAAGGGTCCCTTTTATCATTTTTTATGTCTTATGCCCTATAACAAGGCCCAGACTTTCGAAATTAGAGGCCATAATTAAATTCCAATGCAGATTTATAAATGTACTAGCCCAGACTTTCGAAATTAGAGGCCATAATTAAATTCCAATGCAGATTTATAAATGTACTAGCCCAGATTTTCGTTTTTAAAGGCTCAAATTCCAAATTTTAATGCCTAAATTTGAATTTAATGCACAAATCGAACCCATTTGCCCAGATTTATAATTTATTATCCAAAATTTCGAATTGCAAGGCAAGATCCCACAAATCTAATCCCAGATTTTGAATGAAAAGGCCAAATTTTGATTATATTGAAGGAGATCTAAATTGTTATTGCCCAAATTTTACAACTAATGCCCAGATTTTTGAAATAAATTGAGGACATAAATTCAATTTCATTTTATATTTCTACTTAGCAAATCAAAACATTTTGGCGATTTACTCCACTTCATCATCCAAGTTTACAAAATTTTCAAAGGATCGAAACATAGTCAAACTCAAAATGAAATCAAAGCCCCTTTCAAATCCAATAGCCTCAAAAAACGTTTCCACCCAAGCCCAAAATTTGCTAAGGCATTGAAATATCCAGAGGTCTAAGAAAAAGCCAAGGCTCAAAATGGGGGTCCCCAAATATTTTGGGGCGATGATGTGAGACCTCACAACAATATCCACTGCTTGTAAGTGGAGTTAACTTTTTAATAGGAGTTAGTTTTATTTCTACGGATATCTTGCAAGGCAAACTCCAGATCACAACGCATAGCTTTTTGCTAGTTGCATGATTTTTCGATGAGTTTACAGTCTGGCGGTTCTATGAGTTAAGGGTTCCATTATGGTGAACTCTTGTATAAATATTGGTCATAGGACACAAGAAAGTTGTTGATGATTGGTGAATGCATAGAGCAGAGGAGAGACATCTTCTGAGATAAGAGCTACAGACACAGAGGTAGCAAAGATCAACAGCCAGGCAAACCGGGAAAGAGGTATGATCTAATCAGACATTTGGTGTCATATCAGATCATTGCTTTTATCAATAGTGAAAGCAAATTGAAATCCCTTTATTAGGGTGGACCTAATCGGTTCATTGTAAAAATCCCCTAACAAGGTAACATCCCTTGTGGTGTTCAAAGTTCTGTAACTAAGCGGCTCCTAACAGGGTTCAGATCTTAACAGATCTTTTGTAAAATCCCTTAACTGGGTAGCACCTTAACCAGTGCTTTGTAAGCTCCTAACAGGGCGCCTTCATTCTACAGTAGTGAAGTTGTGAGCTCTGTCTCACCGTGGTTTTTTCCTTCTAACTGAAGGTTTCCACGTATATATCTGGTGTTGATCTGTGTACTTACTTTTATGCTTGCATATGATTGATTGTTGTAGAAAAGTATTGTTCAAACAAGCTCAAAATAGGAAAAGAAATACTTGTTACTGATTCACCCCTCCCCTGTCAGTAACCGGTTTGGTACTAACAAATGGTATCAGAGCCAAGTTCTCTATTTCCAAGTCTAACAGCTTGAGAGAAAGATCATGGAGGGTTACCAGTATCAGAAACAGCTAGAGGAAGCCAACGACATCATTTCCTCTCTAGAGAGTAGACTAAGGAGATCACTTGCAAAGAGAAAGGAGCTGGCTCTACAGTTGAATGAGAGTAATGAAACTATTGATGAACTCTCCGAGCAGAGTGGATCTGATGAAGGTGAGGAGGTTGTGTCTGAACTCATGGAAAGGAATCAAATCCTGATTGATCAGATCTCCAACCTTAAGAGGGAACAAGAGGACAACGCCCTGAGGATGATTGAATTGATTGAGAAAAAGAGAAAAGCTGAAGATGAAAGGAATTCAACAGTCAAGTCTTTGACTGCCTCTGAGAAAGCAAGAGACCAGGCAGTGGAAGCCATAGGGGCAAATGAACTCATCATTCTACAACTTCAAGAGGACATGCAAAGTGTCACCCAAGAAAATGCCCACATGCAAAAAGGCTGGCATGACAGGAATGAGGCATGCAATAGACTGTCCCTAGAACTGTATCAATTGAGGGAATAGATGAACGAACTTGAAGAAACAAATAAAATTCTAAGAAGATACAATGAAAGTTCGGTCAAGCTTGATGAGCAACTTAAAGCTCAAAGAAAGCATATAGATCAGACCGATCTTGGATTCACCGGTGAAATCACCAAAGAGAACAGTGAGTTATTTGGTGCTAAGTCAAACAAGAAGGACAAGAAAAAGATGCCAGCACAAAAAGGTAAGAGAACCTTTAACACATCCTGTAAGCATTGTGGAAAACCGGGTCATAAAACCAATAATTGTAGAAATGCACCGGTAAGAACCAACAACAGTTACTGTACGAACTATTGCAATAATGGCCACAACACCAATGAGTGCTTGTCCAGCCCTGTATTTATGTCTAGTAGAAGCAGGGGAAGCTTGAAAGGCTACTTGCTATGCATGCAACAAGTTTGGACACAAGGCTGAAGAATGTAGATCGAAGACAATGGCATTCAGATCCCCTAAGCCAGTATTCACCAAGAGGAGCAAGAACCGAAGTACAACCAATTGTACAAACTGTAGAACACGTAGTCACAATGACCCTTGGAACAAGTCACCTCACCCAAGAAGGGCAAACCCCTGTAAGGCAACCATGATAGTCTGCTATCACTGCAACAAAGTTGAACACCTAGACAAAGAATGCAGGAACCCATCATTCAATCAGAAGAAGGAACCGGTCAAGCCAGAAGAGAAGATCAACAAGGATGGGACTGAGAAAAAAGTCAGACAGATTTGGTCCAGAAAGGAATCCAAGAGCTCTGCTGAGGAGAAGACAGAGGAAGGATCATCATCTGCCGATGGTGATATCTCTTCAACAAATTAAGCCACAAAGGCGTAGAAGGATCTGATAGAGCCACTATCGTTCCTGGTATGACTGATGAGAGTCCGACTCATTCAGTCTACATGTCAACAGGTAAGGCAAGTTATACTCAATCGGTTGTGAAAAACGAAAAGTAAAGTTAGGTAAGGCATTTATTACTGTAGCCGTTTAACGAATAGTTACCGTTTGGTAATTACCATTATAACCTAACTCTATAAAAAGGAGAACTACTCACAAGTTTTTACTTTGCTTATTGTATTATTTACGAATTCTTGTGTTAAGTTTTATTCTCGTGCTTTGATCACTGAGAACCACTGTTTGCAAAACCGATCCAAGCTAATTTCTACAAGCTACCGGTTAGCAAGAATGGCCTCATCATCCACTAACGTAGAGCTAATCAAGGGAAATCAAATGGATCGACCTACATATGATATCGCGCCAATTCAGAACAAAGAAAATGACATGGCAGGGGCGCTCTCGTCTGTACCCAAAGGAGTCCTCTTAACCGAAGATGTTGCAGCGTTCATTCACGCTAAACAGAAACAACTGGGTGAGACGTACAATCAAGGCGAATACGTATCACTGTATGAAGAAGGGAAGCTTCCAGACAAGTATGCCAAGCTGATATCATTTGGATTCGTCAATGGAGTGTACTATCCGTCCATCTTCCATGAAGACATAACTTGACTAGTTCTCAGTCGTCTTCACGAATCAGGTTTCTGGCTCAACAAAGGTGTATGTATTCCTATCACCAAAGACAATTTAAATAGGGTGACTGGATACAGCAACCGAGGGAAGCTCTAACCCTAAGGACCATCGCCAATGCCGTGGTCAATAAATTAACTAAGTCAAAGCCTGATGGACGACTTATGACCGTAAACGACATTGAGGATGATGGAGTCTGGTTTGCGTCTACTACACTTGGCTACAAGGTCTATCAATCAAGCAATTTAAACACCATACCGAGTGGTGCTATTCATGCCGCATATCGCATAATGCACGACAATGCCCAATATGACATATGTGCAATGCTTCAAAGTCAAATATTTGAAAATATGAAGAAGCTCGGAGTCGTAAGGAAGAAATCAATGAAGTATGGCACCCTGCTGGTATGTCTCTACTTCTACTATAATTTTTTCTTTGGCGTCGGAAAAGTTGTATGTAAAACCGATAGACCGGTTATGCATCAAATCACAGAGATGGCCAATCGACTGGGAGACAAGTTAAGAAGTGCGATGATTGAACACTTCGAAGGATTTCAATTAAAAATGCATGCAAGAGAAAGAGTGCCGTCAACCATTGTTGACCAATACAAGGACCACATATGCTTTCTGGTTACCACCGATAACTGCATCATTCAAGTAGTGGTACCAAAAGAAGTATATGCGCCTGAGCTAGGGTATGAGATCTCTGCCAAGATTGCCAAGGCATATGCTGATGCCCTCAAGAGTGCAAATTTAGACCTCTTTGCAAACCAGTTCGGAACATGTGATGAGATTGAAGAAAATCTGAAAAAGCAGGCAAAAATCAAAATTGTTTACACCAAAAAGACCCCCACACCGAAGCAGAAATCGTCAGCAGAACAACCCAAGTCTCAAGGGAAGAAAGCAGAACCGGTATCAAGTACCCAAGAGACAGATCAAGAAGAGACAGAGACCGAGGAAATAATTCCTCTAATTAGGAAGAAGAAAATTGGAAAACTGGTAAAAGAGAATCCAACAAGAAAGGCCAAGCTCACCATTGATGAATATGTGGCACTATTGAAAGAAACCAGGGGAATGAGTTCAGTAAACAGTAGATATTCACTTAGTAATGAAGAAGACAAAAGAAAGATTGAAGAAGCAGTTGTGTATTGTGTTCACAAGTTCAACCTGCATCCCATAGAACTCATCAAATTTCTACCGAAGGATCTCTTACAAATTCTTGAAGCCAGATGGGAAGCTTCAATGAACAATGAAAAGGAGCTGAGAATATGAGCTCTTCTAGAAGTACATAACCACCTCACTCTAGAAGAAGCCACAAAACAAGCTAAACTTCATTGGCAAACCTTCTTAACTAAAAGGACCAGTCTCATGCTTGTTGGACAAGCTGACAAAGTACATGATGGAGTAGTGATGTGGACTCATCTACTTCAAACCCAACTGAAAGCAGAAGAAGCCCATCAGAAAGCAACGGTTCAAACGACAGCTGACATCGGTAAAGGGAAAGGAGTGCTTGGAGAAGAAGCACCAATAATAGTGGACATAACCAAAGCTAAGGGCAGCAAGCCATCAAACCCAACAATTCTCATCTCTCCAAGTAAAGGTAACACTAAACCTATGCATGTTGATAATATAATTGATGAGGTAATGGACTTTGGAGAAGTAGACAATGCTGCAAAGTGGTACAGTGTACTTAATGAAGATGATAAACAAAAGCTGATTGTAGGCATAGTAGAAACTTTCATGGATTATCGTAGGACTCCAAGACACTACAGGTCCAAGTTCTCATCAGAACTCAACCAAAGGCTACAATCAAAATGGCAAACCAGTTTAGGTACCAACACTAGAATCATTAGGGAAACACTGCTAAAAGTTAGATCTGGATTTAGTGAGGAAAGAATAAAGCTTTTGATAGAAGAAGCAACCATGAAGCTAGATACACCATATAGAGTTGCCGGGATATTCAACGAGTATGAGACTCAGGTTTATAAAGCAACTCTGGACTACTGGAACAAATATGACTTCAAGGCATTAGAAAAACTAGGTCCTCAGGATCAAACTGAACATATGCCAGCAGCATCAGTCGGACTCACATCTGCTGAAGAGTCTGCCACCGGAATTGAAAAAGATCAGAAAGAAGAGCTCATAGTTGGTGAACATGTAAATGTTGAACAAGGGCTTGACAGCGATATACCCTTAGGAGAATTTCATACTGCTGAGGTGCAGCAACAAGAAGTCCTCTAGGAAGAACAAGAACAACATGTTGCAATCAATAAGCAACCAGAAGAAGGTTAGATCCCGGAAGAACCACCTATAGAACATGTTCTACTTGGCGCAGAGGTTCGACCAGGCACTAACAAGCTCAAGGAACAAGAGGAAGAACACCCAGTGCACATTGAGGAAGCTCAACTGGAGATCAAAGCTCATCCAGAAATTAAAGACAATAAGGGACAAGAAGAAGAAATTCCAGTCCACACCGAGAAAACTCAACTGAAGCAAGAACAAGGAAACATACCGGGTTCCTCATCCAAGAGAAAGTTGTCATTTGCCAAGGAGAAGGAAGCTAAGAAGAGCAAAGTCACCGATACAGTGGTTGACATCAGCAAGCTGTCAACTAAGCAGCTCAAAGAGTTGACCAAAAGAAAAGAGGACATGGTCCTAACCACTGTAAAGAACATTCTATGCAACTTTGTCCCTAATGCTGACATAGATGACGATGAACCGGTCATCGATCAGCTAGAAGTTTTAGCACAGGCAGTCAGTGAGGATCTCAGGGATCCGAAAACAGTGGCAATCGACCACTACGAGAAGAAAAGAGTGGGAATACTCCACAAACAGGTTGAAGAAATCAAGGCAAATGTAGCAACCAACCTGAGAAATCTACAACAGTAACTGCATGAGGGAGGAAGATTAATACACAGAACTTCACACTTTGACATGTTTTTGCAAGATCTAACAGAAAAATCTGCAAAGACCTCAGAGGAAATTAAAGCCCTGTCAGCTCAATTTGATATCAAGAACAGTTTTGCAACTTACTACAGCAGAGAAATGACAAGTTTAACTTTAATACTAAGAAAACTTGTTGAAGAGAAAAATAAGAGAATCCAATATCTTATTGGATTTCCAATGTTCTTGGCACCAACATTTGACATCATGAACCAAACAACAAGTTCTACAGAAGCTCTGCTCAATGAACTAGCCTACAAAACTGTAGAAGATATGGAGAATATCATTGTTTCTCTGAAAGCAGCCCAGAAGAATATAGAATATGTAACAGGTCAATGGGCACCATTCCTGCATTCTGCAAATACCCTATATAAGGATATCTTCACCAAGCTCCAACAGTGAAGAAAAGCATTACCCTTTGTCCTATAGAGCAAAAAAGGGGAAGATGAAAGCACATAAATTGAGAGAACAGAAAAGAAAGCAGATTGAGAAAATAGGAAAGAAAGCAGTGCAAGTGTGAGAGTGCATGTGTCAGAAAGCGGAACACTCAGACAGGGGAAGTGTTCTACAGACAAAAGCACAGTCCGCATCCGCGAAGAACATGGTATAAGCTGCACCAGAATGTGAGTATGGTTTGTATATAGTTTTGTTTTTGCCACCAATGATAAAGGGGAAGATTGTTAGCAATTTAAGTTGTTATTAGTGTCTTTCACAAACTCCCTTTCACACCGGTAGAGGATCACCTGTTACTCACATTACTTATAAGACACCGGTAGACTGAGCTAAGTAGTGTAGTATCGATCCTATGTTGCATACAAGGACATACCGGGTATAAGGGTATACCGGTCAAACTGCTAGTAAGATTTGATACGGATTTTATGGATCAGTTTGAGTTAAAAACTGGATTATACGAGATATCCACCGCTTGTAAGTGGAGTTAACTTTTTAACAGGAGTTAGCTTTATTTCTACGGATATCTTGCAAGGCAAACTCCAGATCGCAATGCATAGCTTTTTTCTAGTTGCATGATTTTTCGTTGAGTTTACAGCCTAGCGGTTCTATGAGTTAAGGGTTCCATTACGGTGAACTCATGTATAAATATTGGTCATAGGACGCAAGAAAGTTGTTGATGATTGGTGAATTGCATAGAGCAGAGGAGAGTCATCTTCTGACAGAAGAGCTACAGACACAGAGGTAGCAGAGATCAACAGCCAGGCAAACCAGGAAAGAGGTATGATCTAATCAGACATTTGGTGTCATATCAGATCATTGCTTTTATCAGTAGTGAAAGCAAATTGAAATCCCTTTATTAGGGTGGACCTAATCGGTTCATTGTAAAAATCCCCTAATAGGGTAACATCCCTTGTGGTGTTCAAAATCCTGTAACCAGGCAGCTCCTAACAAGGTTCAGATCTTAACAGATCTTTTGTAAAATCCCTTAACTAGGTAGCACCTTAACCAGTGCTTTGTAAGCTCCTAACAGGGCGCCTTCATTCTACAGTAGTGAAGTTGTGAGCTTTGTCTCACCGTGGCTTTTTCCTTCTAATCGAAGGTTTCCACGTATATATCTGGTGTTGATCTGTGTACTTACTTTTATGCTTGCATATGATTGATTGTTGAAGAAAAGCATTGTTCAAACAAACTCAATATAGGAAAAGAAATACTTGTTATTGATTCACCCCTCCCCTCTCAATAACTGGTCAGTACTAACATCCTCCTTGCTAGCTTGTGTTGCTGCCATATATTTGGCTTCAGTAATTGACAATGCCACCATTGTATGTAACTCTAATACCCAGCTAATAGCACCTCCAACTAAGGAGAAAACATAACCTATAGTAGACTTTCTATTATCTCTGTGTCCACCAAAATCTGCATCCACATACCCATTTACTAAGACTACACCCACCATAACAGATAGCAACATTTGAAGTGCCTCTAAGATATCTAAGAATCCACTTCATAGTTATCCAATGATCAAGAAAAGGATTTTCCATCTATGGACTGACAACTCTCACTGCTTGTGCAATGTTTGGTCTAGTGCACACCATGGCGAACATAAGACTACCTACTGCTGATGAGTACGGTACATGAGACATGTGTCTTCTTTGCTTCTGTGCTAGGGCACTATTCTGAAGACAACTTAATGTGAACAAGAAATGAAGTACTAACTGGTTGTGCATTCTGCATATTGAAGCACTACAAAACCTTCTCCACATAAGTCTTCAGTGACAACCATATTTTCCTGTTACTTTTGTCTCTATGTATCCTCATTCCAAGAATTTGATTTCGACTTCCTAAATTCATGCCAAATTCCTTGGTGAGCTACGTTTTCAAATGGATGATTCTATGCATGTTGGGACCTACAATCAACATATCATCTACATACAAAATTAGAATGATAAACCTATCATCATCATACTTTTTTGAAAATAGGCAAAATAATCAACCTCACATCTACTAAAATCTATACTCATCATGAAGGAATCAATCCTCTTGTACCAACACCTTGGTGCTTGTTTCAAAACATACAATAGTTTTTCAATCTGCAAACAAGATTCTCCTTGCCTTTTTCCTTTAAATATTTTGGTTGTTGCATATAAATCTCCTCAAAATGATCACCATGTAGGAAGGTTGTTTTAACATCTAATTGTTCTAACTCCAAATCAAAACTACCAACAAGAGCTAAAACAACTTTGACAGTGCTCAACCATACAAGAAGTGAAAAAAATTCATCAAAATCTATACCATATTTTTGTGCATACCTAAGCCACCAACCATGCTTTATATGTCACCAAATTATCATTTATATACCTTTTCAACTTGAAGACCCAATTTTTCCCAATAGCTTTTCTTCCTTTGGATAATGGAACAAGCTCCCAAGTCTTATTCTTATGAAGAGCTTCCATATCCTCTTCCATATGTAAGGACCCCAAATTAGTCCTTAACTGCTGCAGACGTTTATCTCAATTTGTTGTTTGAAAGTTTATGATTTTTTTTGGATTTTCAAGCATTTTAGAAAATAAAAAGTAAATATGCAATAATCTGAAATTCTAAGACTATTCAATTAACTGCTGAAACTTCTATTTATTTTCCAAATGAAATACAAAAGGGAATGAAGACAATCCTTTATTGGAAAATGATTAACAAAGGCAACTACAAAATGCATAAAAAACCTGGGAGAATACACCAGCTGCTGTAGGAACTTATTTATTTCAATTCTTCAATGTTGTGGCTATAAATCTGAAAGAGGATAATGGCTGCGACTTATTCCTCCATAAAACTGCAATTAAATATTATCTTCTTCTTCCTGTTGCTAAAACTAATACTGCTGAAGCACAAATAGAGTCTTTGGATGAAACTCTCTGAAATTCCAAATTCACTGGATATTTCACCAGCTCAAATAGATACGCACAGAAGAACTACGTTCTTCAATGGCAAAGCTGAAACCCCTTCTCAAAGCTCAAAATCACAATGATCAATTTGCAAAATAACAATGGATAGCTCATTCTTCATTTCCCAAGCAAATATAGGCCTCCAAAACCCTAATAAAAAATTGTCTTCAAGGCTGCGATTTTATTTAATGAAATAACATCAAATAAAATCATTAACATATAATTGAATTAAACTTAGGGAAAGCTTTTAATAATTCACCTCCAAAATAAAATACTTGATTGGCCCCATTCGATGTGTTATAAACCCATCACTTAAGTGATTTAAATATAAAGTCAATTTAACTTTATATTAAATCCTTTGCCATTTAATTAAAATATATAACCACTGAAAACTGAATAACTCCCTTAAAAATGAGAATTTGGCTTAACTGTCTGGAACTGGAGTTGATCTAATAATTTCCCATGTGATCAAATAATATTTCTAAAAATAGCAGGGGTCCATCTCTATGGCTCAAAAATAAACCCAAATATAGAAACCTTTGCTAAAAATAGAAAAATCCATATAATTGAGCCAAAAACAATCTCTTAAGCCAACTGAAAACACTGAACTTTGCCATTACTGAACCATCTGAAAACCATACCTTCACTGTGCTTGAAAAGACCCCCTATCCATGCCTACTAGCCTACAAGGATCCACTGATAGGCTAAACTCTTACTAGCATGTCTCTAGCTAGAAGGGGACATCCCACCATACCAACTCTCCATTTGTTTGCACATTCTGATTCAGAAGCCTCCTGATATGAACTAGGATCACCAACATCAGTTAGTAACACATAAGCGGAATTAAAACTAGGAGAGTACCTTTCAAGTGCTTTGGACACTCTGCTGGATCTTCTTACAAGGGATGATATTTCACCCTGTGGCTCATCTGGTTGTTGTTCATCTGGCTAATCTTTTGGTTGTTCTTCATCTAGCACATCTAGATTATCATCATTTTTTCAACCTCTATTAGAATAATTTCAGTACCTTGCTGTTCATCACCTCTTTCCATTGACTTTTCAATAAAAAACACATCTCGGGTAATAATAATCTTGTGGGCAGCAATACCCTGCAACATGTACCCTTTTGTACCTTCTACATAACCAAGAGAAATACATTTTTTGGACTTCTTGTCAAACTTATTTCTACTCTCTTTAAAAACATGTACATAAGCTTTAGAACCAAAAACATAGAGAAATGAGTAATCAATTGGTTTACCTTTCAATATTTCTTCAGGAATTTTATTATCAAGAGCAGTTGTAGGGGATTTATTGATTAAGAAACAAGTTGTATTAACAGCCTCACCCCAAAACTTCTGCTCCAAACTAGTAGTGCTCAACAAGCATCTGGCTTGCTCCATAATTGTATGGTTCATGCATTCAGCAACACCATTTTTTTGTAGTGTCCTGGCAACCGTGAATTGTATTGCAATTCCATGCTCACTGCAAAACTAGTTAAATTTTGCTGAATGAAACTCACCTTCTGTAATGTCCCCAAATTGATAGATACAAATTAATTAAATTAAATAATTAAATGGTCACAATTTAAAAGATATTATTAAGGACCTTTAATTAATTAATAAAGGGGCCCATTTTTATTTTGTTGTCTGTAGGTGTTTGTCGTGTTGGCATTCTTTTGTAAACCCTTGGGAGTTTTCCGAAGGGGTATTTATGACCGGCATGTAGGAAGCTGTTGGTATGCAATTTTGAATATTTTATTTGTATTGTAAATTCCAGTTGGAGTTCTGTTGTTTGCCATTTCAGAGGTAAAAGATCCTCCCTATTTGGTTTGTTGCAGTTTTGGTGGTTGACAACCATCCTAGTCTGCCACTGGAAATATCATTCCGATATTTCACTGTGTGCTCCAAATTTGTGAAGTCTTCTATAGAAGACAAATTTGTATTTGACAACGACATCTGAATTAATGTAATCATTCTCTTGCATCATTGTGTAACATTGTAATCGTGGAACTGTGCGAAGTGTTATCATTAATATAATTTCCTCGTTTCTGTGCGAGTTGGGACATGTGTTTTCAGTACATCAATTCTGTGCATTTAATTACTATCGGCAATCTTTGTTCTCTCCGTATCATAATAAAGATTCTCTAACATTGAAGAAAATCCTGTTGCCGTATGACCCCCTCTCAAAGCACAATCTTGCTATCGTACGACCCAGACACCATCAAGAGTAACTACCATACGTCCCCATACCCCTGTCATATGGCTCACTATTCTTCCGCACGGTCACCTCTCCCTACCGTACGAAGTACTATCATTGTCATACGACCCCCTGTCTTCTCCAACTGTACGTCGTCCATTCTTTCGTACGGTCCACCTCTACAACCGTACGCCCTCCATTTTTTCCGTATGGACCTAGTCTTGACACGATACGCTATAGCGAATTGGTCATATGGCCTAGACGTCTGAGTGAAGGTGAAGGATTTTCCACGGGGTGAAGACGATGCCATTCGGGACATTACAGTGGTATCAAAGTTGGTGATCTTGCTAGCCTGTTGGGATAATTGAGAGATTTTGGGATTTGTATCACACTATGGCACCCAACAGTGATGGATAGTGGTGTTTGAAGGCACTAGACAAACTATTGGCAAAGAGCTCAGCGAGGCTGTTGATCTTCCATTAGATATACTGGAAGTAAGTTCGTGTAAGGTGGACCAATTACCTTCAAGATTTATACAGAGGACCCTTTCTCCGATTAAGGATGCCTTAAGTCTGTTGTCCTCAATATTGACATCACAAAATTGAGACAACCCTACGCAATTTTTCTCATGGATTCGTAGGTGTATCCTCTATGTTTTACAACATATTAATAACATATCATGGAAGCAGTTCGTTATCCTTGAATTGCATCTTATGTATTGTTTATTATATGTTCTTTTTAGAAAATTGCCGTCAAGTTATTTCTCTAAAGGCTTGTCCAAATGAGTGTTTCTTCTCTGACTGCAAGCACTTGATTTTGGGTTGATCTTCGTGTTGATTCTTTGTTTTTCACTTCCTTGAAAGTTGTTTTTAGTGTTGTTTTTCCTTTGAGTTGATGCTCCTTTGAATTCCACTCATTTCGAGCTAACTTAGACCTCGATCGGAGCTCAATAGCTCAAGTTATGGTGTAAAAGGTGGGGTTTTCTAGGGCAACTGCATATTTTATTAAAACCTTTAAAAAGTGGACTTTTTGATAGCAATTGCACGTATTAAGATTATTCTTAAATTTTAAATTGGGTTTTATCGTCCATTTTAAAATTTCAACTCATTCCGAGTTGATTTGATTATAGTTTTTAAGGTTTTAATAAAACTAGGCTTTTAAAGTCTATTTTTATGATTACTTTGTTAAAAACTATGGTTATTAAGTTTAATTTTAATTACATGAGATATTTTTAAGTGTAAAATGGATTTTTCATTATTCAATGCATATATCCAAATGCATTAAGTTTATTAAAATTCATTGCCAAGTCCTATAGGTAAATCGGTGGAGTTTATATCTGAGACTACATATTTTAAATAAGATTTTATTATTTAATCTATGGTAAGTGGAGAATTTGAATTCATTTACACATGCAAAACTCATTAACATATGTGCTTTTATTACTCAAAAGTACATAATTATGTTTTTAATATGATTTACTTGTTAAGTGGTATTTTTCTAAGTAACCAGGGTTCGCCCCTGGCCCCTCCGAACTGGACCAAGTTCGAACTGGTCCGAAGTTGGGGTCCAGTTCGCTTGTGGGTTCGAAGTGCTTTACTTGAACATTCTCCCTTTATGCTGCCACATTCTATCACATGGTAACATTCTCAAGTATGCCATGCAAGACACTGGGTTGCTGCGATGGGTTAAGGAACGTTGTCGGGTGAATATATTAAGCGATCTTTTCGCTGTTGGGTTATCTATCGTACGCCCAAGAATGGCAAAGTGGACGCTGCTTCCTTCGGTGAGGATAGTCAAATAGTTGGGATCGCTCACACACAATTTTCCTCATCGTATCAAGTCACACACAATTACAAGCTATCGTATCAAGGGATAGAATGTTGGAAAGCATTTTTGCGGACGTAGGTAGGTTGGACTTTATTCACTCTGATTGATGGGGAAGCAGAGGAATATGTAAAGATATATGGGGGACATTTGAGTCAAGATCCATTTTTGTGCACCCGCCCAGATTTGCAAGCTAAGCGGGAAGATTAATATATTTAATATCTATATGTTAAAAAGTTTAGCATATGTTTAAGTCTTACGTATTTAATATATACGTATTTAAGTTCGAACTATAAAAATAGGCTTCATAAATATGTATATATATATATTTTTTAAAATCTTACATATTTTTTCGAACCCGAACCCAAACCCCTTTTCAAAATTTTGTCAAACTTGCGAACCGGTTCTTAGAACCCGAACTTCGAACTGAACTCGAACCGGTAACTTAGGTATTTTTGGACCTCATAACATATGTTTCTTCTCCTTTCAAAACCGTCATTAAAAGATATCAATGCTAGGTGGTGATTTTTAAATGAAAACATATGTTATTGGTCTTATGAAATATGTTTTTCCCCTATTGCTTACTAAGTGGTGATTTTCTATGCCATAACATATGTTCAATGATATATGTTTATGACTTCCCAAAATCCGCTTGTAAACATCCCTTACTAAGTCGCGATTTTCTATGGCATAACACATGTTGAAAAGCATGTCTTATGCTATTTGTCTTCCAAAACCTGTTTTCAGATCTTTCCCTTGTTTGGTGGCAATTTCAAATACAATAACATGTGTTCAAAGACATGCTTTTGACTTCCAAAAGTATGTTGTTAACACCCTTTGCTTGGTGGCGATTTCTAATGCCAAAACATATGTTATTTATTTCATAAAATGCGTTTCAAAATGCAGCATTAAGGAGGCGTGATTAAGTAACGTGAGAACACATGTTTTTGGCTTTTGAAAGCCCATTTTCCATTGATTTGCTGAGTGGCGATTTTCAATACCTTAGCATATGCATTAATATGATTGCTATTTCCTAAAACGCAGAGCATGAGGAAGAATGTTTTCATTGCTAAGAGTATATGTTATTGGCTTCTAAAACCAAGTTTTTAAAACATCATTTGCTAAGTGGCGATTTTGAAAGCCAAAACATATTGGAAATCACATGTTATATGGTCTCAAAAGTGCGTTTGGTGTTTGGGAGTTTGCTGGTGGTGATTTTTGCCTTATCCACACTCCATTTTTCTTCCTTTCAAGCTCGTTTTTGGGCATTTCCAATCCAAAACGAGATTCATATTCAACAAGGGTGATTTCTAGGGTAAGTTATTCATTTTCAGTTTGTTATTGACTGATTTTGAAACGTATTTCCAGCCCTAGGCGCCGTTTTTTAATGCTCTTGCATGTGTTGGATTTATTCAAACTTGTAGCTATTTTACCGTATTTATCTTCTCTTTTATCCAACACTTGTCAAGATTCGATCCTTGACTTCAAGAGATGTTTATTTTTGAAAGAATCATTCATGGATTGAAATCTATTTAAAGACTCTTTTACAGCACTTCTAAATCACGAAAATCTTCATGATCTTGTCCAGATTTTTCAAAGATTGCAAGGGATTTTCCTTCTTTGTCTTCTAAAGAATTGAGGTAAAATTACTTGTTTATGCTGAAAATGTCTTTGTTTTTATTTCATTTTCTTCTTTTTTTTTCAGTTTTGTGTATATGTTTCTATCTCACTAAAGATGCATATGCAAAGCCATCTCTTCTTTTGCATATGCAGTCGGGATTAAAAACCCCGTTCTTGAATATATTACTTCCAAAAAAGGAGACGGGTCCACTTTGCACTATCTTTCTTTCATCACGTGACTTCACTCCATAAAAACCCACATCCATTAACCTTTATGTTGCTGTCACTTGACTTCAAACTCATGTTGGCAGAGAGGTTTCATTGCTATCATATAAATAATGTCATATCCCTTAATTCACATCCATGTTTCCTTTCACCATTCGCTATCCATATATGCAATCATCCTCCAAAAACCCGTTTTGGGTTTTTCACAATACTTTCAAGATAAAACTGATTTCTTCCCTTGTTGCCCTTCATATGAACCAATATCACAGATTGAACTTCATGATAACAAAAGTGCAATGGATCCTTCTTCCCTTGATGATGTTCTTATGTTGTGGGATTTTTGTGTCACAGTTGCTTGTGCTCATAATCTTATTATGTCAAGCGAAGTTGTACCAAGCAGAGGCAAAGAAAAGAAGAAAATGAAGTACCAGTATGATCAATATCATAATTCCATTCCCCCGTCTCAAGTCATCTCTTACTGTGATGATGTAAAGGACACAGATATAGCTCACATGAACATTGATGATTTTCTCAAAAGGATGGACATTGTTGTAACGGAGGATATGTTATGCATAAAACAAAGTGGTATACATGCACTTTCTACTTTTCCCTTAGCATCTCTTGAGCTAGAGTTTGTATTTGCTTGTGCCAAGAATTTTGATCAAGCATCCAGAACTATCAGAGGAAATGATGGGAACACAATCATCAGTTTGGATCCTGAGACTATTGATAGGATCTTTCGAGTTCCTCCCGCTCCGTTGGTTATCAATATTTCAAAGCAAAAAGCTTTGAGCAGATGGAATGAAGATACAACATATTGTATCAAATATGTTAATGAAAATTGGTTAATCAGCAAGAGGCCAAATCTTGTAAGATGGCCAAAAGGGGTGCGCTGTACCGATTTCAAGGAGGAAATCAATGATCTCATTACTTTGCTCAGTCGTATTGGAGGTCTTAAAAATTCCAATACCTTTGAGCCTTGGATGTATAAGTACATCTCTATGATTGTAAGAAGTAAACAGAAGATCTTTTGGGGAGAGATGATCAGTAACACCCTTTGTGAACAATTGTCTCAAGTCACCACCACCGGAACATTCTACATGAACTCTTACCTGCTGTATATTGCTGCTGCCTTGGGTTCTTTTTCAAGACTTGGTACTAAAGGAGATAGGACAGCAGTACCTGTTTGGGAGTACTTTGATCAGTTGCCACTCAGGGCTAGTCGGTTGCATTATCGCAGGGTCCAAGATGCCTTCTATGGTTATTATATGTGCTTGTTTGATAAAGAACTCTCAAACAAGCGTGTGTTAGATGAAGCTTGGACCAAGGTGAACGAATATGGGTGCCTTTTCTTGCAGTTTCCAAATTTCACCTATATGCCGGTGGGATATTTCAGAGGAGAAACATATACAATTCCACGGTATCCCACTGATAAAATCATCTTGATGAAGTGAGCATCTAATGTCCCCAATTTTAATAAAATTACTGTATTTGGGTCTTGATCGATTTAGTTTATCTCAGACTCATTTTCTTTTGTTGGCGTAGGTGTAGTTGTCGCCGTCGGCTCTTTTATGCACTCTCACGAGTTTCCCGACAGGTATTTATGCTCGGTGTGTAGGTTAGTTTTGATAGGTTGCAATTTATATTTGATTTGTATTTGCGAATTCCTGTTGGGATTCTGCAGTTCGCCATTTCGGAGGTGAAAGACCCTCCCTATTTGGTTTGTTGCAGTTTCGGTGGGATTCAACCCTCACCCTACTTTGCTTGTTTCGCTTGTATTGGATCTGGCAAATCCGAAGTTACGTCAATAAATTCAATAAGATCTTTCTGGCAATCATATTAGTTGGTATATTACTCTGTGTTTGCAAATTCATATCTACTTATCTGCGAAGGAGAAGTGGACTTCAATCGGGCATTTGTAAGGCATCACCCCTCACCATTGTACCGCACGACCATCCACCCATTGTACCGCACGACCCATCCACCCATTGTACCACACGCCCATCCACCCATTGTACAGCACGGCCCATCCACCCGTTGTACCGCACGGCCCATCCACCTATTGTACTACACGGCCCATCCACCCGTTGTACCACACGCCCATCCACCCATTGTACCGCATGGCCATCCACCCGTTGTACCGCACGGCCATCCACCCATTGTACCGCATGACCCATCCACCCATTGTACTGCACACCAATCCACCCATTGTACCGCACAACCAATCCACCTGTTGTACCGCACGACCTATCCACCCGTTGTATCTCCAGGACATAATTTACCATCGGGACAGAATTTACTGCTAGGACATAATTCACTACCGGGACAACTTACCTTTGCACAGAATTCACCATGGGACCGAATTCACCTCCCGACCGAAATCTCCTTCGGGACATTACAGTGGTATCAGAGCTGGTGATCTTGCCAGCCTGTTGGGATGATTGGGAGATTTTGGGATTTGGATCACACTATGGCGCCCAGTAGTGATGGACAGTGGTGGTTGAAGACACTACAAAGGATTACCAAAGAGCTCAGCGAGGGTATTGATCTTTCATTAGATATATTGGAAGTATGTGTAAGGTTGACCAATCACCTTCAAAATTCATACAGAGGATCATTTCTCCAATTAAGGATGCCTTAAGTCAACCCAGGCTTTTAAGACACCATGACAACGAAATGAAGTTGGTAGTTGCGGCATGTCTCAGTGAGATTTTGAGAATCTAGGCTCCTAGAGAACCGTATGATGACAACACCATGATAGAGATATTGCATTTGATCGTTGATAGCTTTCAAAGCCTTGATGACTTCAGTGGTGACCCTTTTGGCAGGAGATCTACAATATTGGAGAATTGTGCAAATGTCAAAGTAAGTAACCTCCTCTTAGATTTGAAGTTGCAAGACTTGATCCATGATATGTTTCATCACTTCTTGGTCACAATCAAGGAATGTCATGATAGTAAGGTTTTGATTGCTATGGAGAGCATTATGATTTCGTGCATTAAAGAGATGGATGAAATCTCCCAACCTATCATATCTATGTTGTGGGCTATTCGCAATCTAGAATGTGTTCCATCTATGGCAGCGTGTAGATTGGTGAGTAAAGATCGGTGAGTAATGTATTCAAGCATTGTGAAGAAAAACTAATATTTCATTTGAACAAGTGGGAGAAAGTTGATGACGGCGATAAAGGTGATGCTTTACACAAGTCCCTGTCTGTCACCGAGGCTTTGTCCATTGCCAAGCTTCTCTCCGACACAGTCGCCGCTGAGACTCAGTCCCCTATCAAGGCCTTGTCTGTCCCCGAGGCTATGTCCGTCGCTGAAGCTCTGTTCGTCATCGAGGCTGTGTCTGTCATCGAGGTTCTTGCAGAGGCCTTGTCTGTTACCGAGGCTGTGATCGTCGCCGAGGCTGTGTCCATCGCTAAGGCTGTGTCTGTTGTTGAGGCTGAGGCCGTGTCCATCACCGAGGCTGTCTGCCGCCCAGACCGTTTACGTCACCGAGGCTCTATCTGCTGCCAAGGCTATGTATGTCTTCGAGGCTCTGTTCGTCATTGAGGCTCTCTCCATCGCTATCGCCACAGAAACTCTATCTTCTGCCGAGGCTTTGTTCATCGTCAAGATTTCTATCAGATCAAGATTCCCTTCGGACTGAGATTGCCTTTGGGCTGAGATTCCCTTCGGGTCGAGTTTTCCTTCGGATCAAGTCTCCCTTCGGGCCGAGATTGCCTTCGGGTGGACATTGCTTTCGGACAGAGATTGCCTTCGGGTCGAGATTCCCTTCAGTTTGCTTTTGGATCGAGATTCCCTTCAGGCCAAGATTGCCTTCGGGTCGAGATTCCCTTCGGACCGAGATTACCTTCTGGTCGAGTTTCCCTTAGAGCTAAGTTTGCTTTCGGATAGAGATTCCCTTCGGGCTAAGATTGCCTTCGGGTCGAGATCCCCTTCGGGTCGAGATCGCCTTCGAGTCGAGATTCCCTTCGGGCCGAGATTGACTCCAGATGGAGATTCCCTTCGGGAAGAGATTGCTTTCCGGACGTCTCGCAAAATTACCTCCGGGCAGAAATCACCTTCAAAACATTATAGTGTTGTCGGCATCAACATCTGTGTCTGTGCCCATGCTGGAAGAGATTGTTGAACATGAGGGTGTGAAATATTTCATGGGTTGGCATTGCTGGGATCCTGGTGAAGGGCATGGCAATAGTTATACCAGAGTGACACAATTAAAGCTTGATGATGGTTTACTTGTCCCAACTATGTGCATATGGTCCAAAAGCGGCATAGAGTTTTCAATGGATATTACTACCAACGACCGCACTTGGCTTGGGATTTGAGCATCGATGAGTTTGACGTTTGGTTTCATTAGGATCCTGGTGACTCCGAGCATGGCAACAATTATATCAGAATGGAGCAGTGGGAGCTTGATGGAGAGTTTCTTTCCTCACTTTCTTCCAAGTGCATGGTCATGTTGCGGCTTAAGGGTTCCAGTGGATACAGTTATCAGTGTCTGCGCTTAGTTTGGAATCCTGGAGTATTGATGATGGATTGCTTGAGGACAAGCAATCTTTGGGAGGCAAGGATTTGTAATGTCCCCAATTTTAATAAAATTATTGTATTTGGGTCCCGATTGATTTAGTTTAGCTCGGGCCCACTTTCTTTTGTTGGTGTAGGTGTAGTTGTCGCTGTTGGCTCTTTTGTGCACTCTTGGGAGTTTCTCGACGGGTATTTATGCTCGGCGTGTAGGTTAGTTTTGATAGGTTGAAATTTATATTTGATTTGTATTTGCGAATTCCTATTGGGATTCTGCTGTTCGCCATTTCGAAGGTGAAAGACCCTCCCTATTTGGTTTGTTGTAGTTTCGGTGGGATTCAACCCTCACCCTACTCTACTTGTTTTTGCTTGTATTGGATCTGGCAAATCCGAAGTTCTGTCAATAAATTCAATAAGATTTTTCTGGCAATCATATTAGTTGGTGTATTACTCTGTGTTTGCAAATTCATATCTACTTATCTGCGAAGGAGAAGTGGACTTCAATCGGGCGTCTAGAAGGCATCATCCCTCACCGTTGTACTGCACGGCCATCCACCTGTTGTACCACACGGCCCATCCACTCGTTGTACCACACGCCCATCCACCCATTGTACCGCACAGCCCATCTACCCATTGTACCGCATGGCCATTCACCCATTGTACCGCACGGCCATCCACCCATTGTACTGCACGGCCCATCCACCCATTGTACCGCATGACCAATCCACTCGTACTGCACAACCCATCCACCCATTGTACCGCACGGCCCATCCACCCGTTGTACCTCACGGCCTATCCACCTGTTGTACCGTCGGGACATAATTTACCATCTGGACAGAATTTACCGCCGAGACAATTCACTGCTGGGACATAACTTACCTCCGGATGGAATTCACCGCGGGACTGAATTCACCTCTGAACCGAAATCTCCTTTGGGACATTACATAGCAAGACAGCTTATGGCAGTTCAAGCATATCAATCTACTCTACATAGGCCCGGGGTAGGAATTTCTTGAAAAAATCCTTTGAAGATTGGTGGTTACTCTCTAGATACCGTTCCTAAGGCAAAGAACATGGAATTCAAGCTTCAAAGAATTACATTAAAGAAGTTCATGTCAAGGACCTGTTTTGATTGGAGAGGCCTTAATGACAAGATGAGGAGACAATTTATCCATGTCCATCGTCTTGAAGATATATGGATTGATTTGCGTTCAGAGCTGGATATTTGGAAAATGGACTATTGCCGGTTAACCAACAAGCAAATAGTTGATTTTAATCTTGTAGAGATTCCTCCTGGCATCATTGATGATGACATCCTTGATCCAGATTATACAAAACATCATGTAGAGAATCTGCCTATTCTCCCTCCAACATGGTCATCAAAAGAAAGCACATCTGTTTGGGATCTATTTCAATCAATTCTTGCTAACACCAACATTTGGTTAAAGAGAAGAGGTTTGAAATGTATCAAGATTAAGCCAGGAAAAGACTTTGATCCTGTTGGTCCGATTGGTTTGAGACTGGAAATCAAAGGTAAAAGTAAAGATGGGGCATCTACTTTAGTTGCAGAGATTCTTGCTCCAGATACATCCATACCCAAGCTCACAATCAAAGGGGGTAAGGCTACAGGAAGGATGATTGAAGTAAAGACTGTTCATTCTCAGAGGATTCAGATAAATTCTAGTGAAGATGAGATGCTCCAGTCAAATAAGGTAACTTCTACAGTGTCTCTACCTCTGGATGTGCCTGTTGCTACTACATTTACTGATTTTGCTCCGACGTTTGATGAATCACCTGATTCCCCATTGGACACAATTGCAAACACATTCAACATGGGACATGCTTCTTCATTGCAAAATTCATATTTGATAACACAGGCTCTTCCTATATCATTAGCTGCTCTAGCCGTTATGTCGGAAGATTAGTGTCAAGATTATGAGAATGTGTTTGATACATATTCCATGGTTATTCCTTCTTTGGCAGTTTCATCAATGGTTATCATGGATACTACTTCGACACAATTTGAGCAATTCATGGCTGAAGTAACTCACAATAGTCCTACTCCGGTAACTATTCAGACAGAGACTCCTCCCATTGTGGCTATAGTTGCTCAGGCTGATTCAGTCACTACATTAGTTACTACGTTTGCAGTAGGAACTTCATCTTTTTCTCTTCCTCCATGGCCCAACATGGTTACTCAAAAAAGGAAGAAGGAAGAAATTCCTCCTAAAGATCATGACTGCATGCAAGTTGCTAGAACTAAGGTTCCAAAGAACAAAAAGGCAAAGATGTTTTCAAAAGTCATGGTTGATAATGATGAGGTTAAGTATGCAGAAGTAGCTCAACCACTTGTTGATAAACCCACTGAAGAAATGCAAGCTGCTGATTATAGATTTAGCAGAGTTGAATTGGGAAGACAAACACGTCTAGGTTATCAACAAGATGCACTTGATCCGGTGAGTTTGCTTACTTTGAAGAATGATAGATTGTGGGAGAAGAAGAATATTTTAAAAACGGAGAATGCAAGACTTCTTGATATCATAGAAAAGATGAAATCTTCTGCTTTATCAATCAATTCTGAGCACACAAAGAAAGCACAAAGAAAGGCCAAGGCCGTGGATGAGTGGGGAGCCGCTTAGAATCTCAAGGTTTGCAAGTGATCCAGGATGCAGTAAATATTTGTGAGCGAGGAAGAGTAATTTCACTCAAGCTAGAAGAGCTTATTACATCCTTTGATCACCAACTCAGGTTCTTAGATGTTGATCTTGATGTCTGGAAAAGCATGACAGAAATTCCTCTGGATGATTTGTATAACTCTGGGATCATCTCATCAGTGGAGATGCATTGCGACTATCTGCATTTGATGGTCAACAAAGAACAAGTGCTGCAAGGATTGAAAACAGAAAGTCATGAGGTGGTTGAACGCCTTAAAGGCTATGAAACTATGATTAATGGTGATTTCCAGCAATTGAAGTGCCAATTAATCATGGAAGGAGGAGAGCTCATCAAAGATAAAGCTGTTTTGACAATGTTCAGTAAAGTTATTCACTTACAATTAGAGGCGGATAATTTTGACTTTGGGATGATTGATGCATTAACCAATTATAAGACTTCTTTGGATCATTTACAAAGTCAGCTGATTGAGTATAAAAGAGCTATTGCTGAAAGTACAAACTTGAATCGAAAGGTGACAGCTATTGCACAGCACACGGGAGCTCCAGATGAAGCAGTTGTTCATGATACTCTGCAGAAATTTTCAGACTTTGTAGATACTGTTGTAAAGACATGATTGTCTTTAGCATTTTATGTTTTAAGTAGAGTATGATAGATTGCATAAAATGAAATTTTTTTTTGTAAATACAGGATAACATGTACCTGTATAATCACTTCATGCAATCAAGTTGCACATGCATTAGGCATGCAACTTTGAATAAGTCATAAGTTTTCTATTAGTTAGTTGAATAAGTCAAAGTGGTTAAGGGTTTCCCCTTTTCTCTCCACTTTTCTCTCTTTTGTTTGCCTATATAAAGGAGAGAGTTCATTGTAAATTATCATCTTTTGTTGAAGCAAGCAAGGCTATACTTGAAAACTTGGGTGATGAAAATTGTGTTTGATTGTATGAGTTATCAAAGGTGAATAAAAGTGACAAGATTCTTCAGACTTTGTGTTGTAGATCTTGAGATTGAATGGTGTTTTCTTATGTTACATTGTTCAATCTTTCTTAAGTTCATTTCTAAGCTAAACTTGCAGACATCATTGAAGGTTTCAATTCATCTTTTGAGAGACTTTGAGCTACAAAAGGAGAATTGTTATAGTAGTAGTGGCTGCGAATACTGAGAGTTGAAGACTTTGAGCTTCAAGTCTGAGTATTTTTCTTTAAATTTCAGAATCATTAATGAGAGACTTTGAGCCTGTAATGACCCTTACTATAAAGGCCACTAAAAACCACTAATACTGAACTGAGAAAATTCGTCAAACAGTTGGCATGCACTGAATACACTGCTGAAAGAAAAATACTAAATATAGGAAATTATTTTGCAATATATGAGTTCGCTGTCCCAAAATTTCAGAATAATGGATAGCAACCAAATACCATCTAAAACACTATCAATGATGTAGGAAATTGCTCAAAACCATATGCCATTCATATATCAACAATTTGCAACAATGCCATACATTTTTCAGTCAATGATATGATCATCAAACCCTAGGTTTGCAATATAGATAGACTGAAAATTACAATGCCCTTTCACTTGCAAAATCCTAGCCTTCCTTTGTTACCAATAATGCCAAATGGCAAACAAAGACAAGTACAATGTAAAATAGTAAAGTGCTGAAGCTATATTTTGTACTCAGCTGAAAACATACATTTCTCAGAAAATATGCCAAATGCCAATGAGAAATGAGAAACCTGATTGTAGATGGCTGCAATAATTTTTCGGACTGCTTTTTTGGGTCTGCTTTTTCGAACTGCTTTTTCAGACAGCTTTTTCGGATCTGCTTTTTCGGATCTGCTTTTTCGGACTGCTTTTTCGAATCTGCTTTTTCGGATAGCTTTTTCGGATCTGCTTTTTCGGATTGCTTTTTCGGATCTGCTTTTTCGGATCTGCTAAAAACGGCCGCCTATAATTTCGGCCCTACTAAAAATGCCTCTTGAAATGCTGTTTCAATCACAAACAAACCCTTACATCAAATTCTCAATGAAGTACCAATGAGATGGCTGAGTACCAACTCCAAATTTGCAACCCTTCAGTAGATATTTCACTACCTCAGTTATGCCAATCTAGGGGAGTGATTTGTTCCCAAAAATCGAATAGTATTTGCAGACCACAAGGCTACAAATTGCTTCACAATGAAGAAGTAGAAGAAATCCCAAATCCAAGCATGTCCAAATGAAAGCCCAAGCCCTCTATTTATTCTTTTCCTTGAGAAGTTGCTAGAACTTCTAGAAACATCCAATTATAATGTACTTTAGAATAAAATAACATTATAATAATAAAGTACATTTCTCAACTCAAAATTATAACAATGTAGGCTCATAACTGAATGTAGGCCCAACTACGACTGAATGTAGGCTCTACTACAACTGGATGTAGGCTCACTCTGGATGTAGGCTCCACTACAACTGCATGTAGGCCCAAACTGGATGTAGGCTCTGTCAGCAATATTCAATCAAATGATCAACAGAATGACCCTCTCTCCAAACCATTTGCCTACGAGAGTCGATGATAGGCAAATCCGTCATGCCAAACGATGTCAGCCAAAATGGGGACATGACAGAGCCTCACTATTGATTCTCGCTGTCTCAAAATAGGATTAATCACAAGAGACTTTGGGCCCTTGTTCTTAATTCACCAAATTTATTAGTAATTGCTGCCTTAGGAGTTGATCTTACGTCAATTGCTAAGTCACCAGTATTATCGTAGCAGTAGGTAATCTTTGTAGAGTTAATAAGTTGTGTTTATCTATAGATCTTTTCTTGAAAAAAGAGGAAAAGATTAGAAGTATCATCCTTATTTCGTTCCAGTTGAAATCCTGCTGAAGCCACCTATGGTAAGAGGGGAGCCTCCCCTATTGCTGAGAGGAGAGATTTATCTCACTATACCATTGTCTAAAGTTGCAATTTTGTAAGGTGTAGTCTTAGCAACTTACAAAATTTTTAGCCAACAAAGTCAACCCAGGCTATTGAGAAACCATGACAAGGAAATGAAGTTGGCAGTTCCAGCATGTCTTAGTAAGATCTTGAGAGTCTCGCCTCCTAGAGAGCCGTGTGATGACAACACTATGATAGAGATATTGCATTTGATCGTTGACAACTTTCAGAGCCTCGATGACTTTAGTGGTGATCCTTTTGGTAGGAGATCTACAATATTGGAGAATTGTGCAAATGTCAAAATAAGTAACTCTAGAGTTGCAAGACTTGATCCATGACATGTTTCATCACTTCTTAGTCACAATCAAGGAGTGTCATGATACTAAGGTTTCGGTTTCTATGGAGAGCCTTACGATTTCGTGCATTGAGGAGATCAATGAAATATCCTAACCCATTAGATCTATGTTGTGCGTTGTTCGTAATCTAGAATGTGTCCCTTCTATGGCAGCATGTAGATTGGTCAGTAATGTATTCAAGCATTGTGAAGAAAAACTAATATCTCATTTGCACAAGTGGGAGAAAGTAGATGACGACTATAAGGGTGATGTATTACACAAGGATGAAGGAATGATTATAGGGCTGCTCCAACAGGATTTGCTAAATCTTGCTACTACATCTACATGTGGAGAACACCTAAAAAATGAAGAGGTTGCTTGCATGGCTATTGCGAAGATAACATGGCCAGATCAAGGTGACATAAGTTCTGCCACTACTCCATTTCATGAGTTAGGCCTTCAATTCGTGGGGTATGGAGCCCTTTCTTATGTGCAGCAAGCTGTGTTCATTGCAGAGGCTGTGACTGTCGATGAGGCCCTGTCCGCCGTCGAGGCCCTCTCTTCCATCAAGGCTCTGCCCGCTGTAGAGGCCCAATCCGCCATTGAGGCTTTGTCTGTCGCTGGGGCTCTGTCTTTCTCCTAGGCTCTGTCTGTCATCAAAGGTCTGTCCATGGAGGCTTTGTCCACTAAGACTCTATTAGTCGAGGCTCTATCTATCAAGGCCCTGTCCGTCGCCGAGGTTCTCTGCGTCGTCGCCGCTGCCAAGGCCTTGTCTGCCATCGAGGCTCAATCCGTCGAGGTTCTTTCTGTTGAGGTTCTGCTCACCGCCGAGGCCCTGTCTACCGCCGAGGTTCTCTTCGTCGCCGAGCCTCTGTCCACCGAGGGTTCACTCACCACCTTGGCTCTATCTATTGCTGAGGCTCTATTCACTGCCAAGGCCTTGTCTGCTACCCAAGCTGTGTCTATCATCGAGGCTCTATCCGCCGTTGAGGCCCTGTCTTCTGTCGGGGCTTTTTTTGCGTCCGAGGCTCTATTTGTTGAGGTTCTATCCACCAAGGCTTTATCCACTGAGGTCCTGTTCGCCAAGGTTCTGCCCGCCGAGATTCTTCCCATCGAGGTTCTGCTTGCAGCCGAGGCTTTGTCCGTCACCGAGTTTCTCTCAGTCATCGTTGTTGCCGAGGCTTTGTCCACTGCTGAGGTTCTTCCTATTGCTGAGGTTTTGTCTGCCACAGAGGTTTTGTCTGTTGTTGTCGTTGCCGAAGCTCTATCCGCCGTCGAGGCTACGTCCATTGTCATGGTGTTTGTGTCCGTGTCCCTTGTCGTTGCTGTGTCGGTGGTGGTGGTCGTGTTGATGGTTAAGTTCGTGTCAGCGTCAGCGTCTGTGTCTGTGGCCATACCAGAAGAGATTGTTGAACATGATGGTGTGAAAGATTTAATCGATTGGCGTTGTTGGGATCCTGGTGAAGGGCATGGCAATATTTATATCAGAGTGGCACAACGCAAGCTTGATGATGGTTTACTCGTCCCAACTAAATCCAACTATGTCCATGTGATCCAAAAGTAGCAAAGTTTTCAATAAAGATTGCTACCAACGTCTCCACTTGGCTTGGGACTTGAGCATTGATTTGTTTGATGTTTTGTTTCAGTGGGACCCTTGTGACTCTAGGCATGGCAACAATTATATCAAAGTGGAGCAGCGGAAGCTTGATGGAGAGTTACTTTTCTCGCTTACTTCCAGGTGCATGTGTGTGGGCATGTTGTGGCTTGAAGGTTCCAATGGATACAGTTATCGGTGTTCGCGCCTAGTTTGGAGTCCTAGAGTCTTGATGATGGATTGCTTGGGGGAAAACAATCTTTGGGTGGCAAGGATTTGTAATGACCTCAGATTGATAGAGAATAAATTAATTTAATTAATTAATTAATTGGTCCCAATTTAAAAGATATTATTAAGGAGCATTAATTAATTAATAAAGGGGCCCATTTTTATTTTGTTCTCCATAGGTGTTTTCCATGTTGGCGCTCTTTTGTAAACCCTCAGGAGCTCTCTGAAGTGGTATTTATGACCGGCATTTAGGAAGTTGTTGGTATGCGATTTGGAATATTTTATTTGTATTGTGAATTCGAGTTGGAGTTCTGTTGTCTGCCATTTCGGAGGTGAAAGATCCTCCCTATTTGGTTTGTTGAAGTTTCGGTGGTTCACAACGACCCTAGTTTGCCGTTAGAAATATCATTCTGATATTTCACTGTGTGCTCCAAATTTGTGAAGTCTTCTGTAGAAGACAAATTTATAATAACTAGCGATATTTGATATTTGTTTGAGATTGCGGATACTTGATATTTGCCCGAGATTGTGGAATTGTGCGAAGTGTTATCATTAATATAATTTCCTTGTTTCTGTGCGAGTTGAGACTTGTGTTTTTGGTACATCAATTTTGTGCATTTAATTCGTATTGGCAACCACTATTCTCTCCGTATCATATTAAGGATTCTCTAATATTAAAGGAAAAGGTTGTAGTACGCTCCCCTCTCAAAGCACAATCCTGTTGTCGTACGGCCCAGACACCATCAGGAATAACTACCATATGTCCCCATACCCCTGTCGTATGGCCCACTGTTCTTCCACACGGTCACCTCTCCTTACCGTACGAAGTACTATCATTGTCGTACAGCCCGCTGTCTTGTCCAACCATACATCCTCCATTCTATCATACGGTCCACCTCTATAACCGTACGCCCTCCATTTTTGTTGTATGGACCTAGTCTTGACACGATATGCTACAGAAAATTGGTTGTGTGGACTAGACGTCTGAGTGAAGGTGAAGGATTTTCCACTGGGTAAAGATGACACCAATCGGGACATCACATCTTCATTATCTATTCTTAGACATTTTATTGTCTTACCCTTTTGATTCTCTACCAAATCCCTAAATCTCTTGAAACAAGAAAACACTTCAGATTTCTTCTTGAGAAAATAAATCCGCACCTTATGGGAATAGTCATCTATAAATGAAACAAAATATGATGAACCTCCAATAGATGTTATAGGAGATTCCAAAGTATCTCAATGAATTAGCTCTAATACATCTTTGTTTCTAGTAGTACTTCTAAAACAACTTAGTCTATTCTATTTCCCAAACAACATTCTCAAAATCTTAAATCTTTAGATTTTGCACTTGGGAGAAGATTTCTATCTAGCAGTATCTTGAGACCTCGTTCACTCATATGGCCAAATATGAATCAAGGATCCTTGCTCTGTTAGGATGATTCTTCAGGCTTCTCTCCACCAGTACAGAGCAAGAGTTTGTAAACAAATTCTGATCCAAATATGAATCAAGGATCCTTGCTAGAACTCTGGAACATCTCTAAAACATGAAATAGCCTTGGAAAGAATCCAGAAGCTAGACTGACAATTTAGACATGTTTATTCTGAGATCCTTTAAGAAAGGGTGTGTTGTCGAACAGGAATACAAGAAATTAATTGAATCATGTGTATAAGAAACTGTTTTCGTGCATCACAAAAGAGAAATGCATTCCCTACCTGTCACATGATGGAAAGTTCTCAAAAGGAATCCGCATCCTCAGATCTGAACACTGCAATCTGATGAAACGGCCAACAGCCAGCACAAAAGTTATATACAGGCTCCAGATGCTGAACTTGCTAAGGGTGTCACCAATAAATCCTTCTGTCAAGAGATCAAATGTACTTTAAATTTACTTAGATTGAAATAAAGAAAAACTACCATTGTCTAGACTTCAAATAACCATATCTTAATGATGTAAACAGAAATAATATGAAAGCAACAGCATCAAGATGAATAAAAGAACATACGTGGGGTTTCTTCAGATACAACTATTACAGATGGGCCAGTGAAACAGCCACACCCTTCTATATCTGATGCATTATCAGGATGAAAAGACCACCAATTTGTATCCCCTTGATTCATAACCAAAGACCCATTGACAATTTCCTTCTACATCCAACAGGAAAATTCAAAGAAACAATTGGAATTTGAATGCTAAAATGAGAAACTTATCATCTAATATTTATATAAAACAATAAACTACTAAATAGTAAAGAAATGATAGAATTATTTATCTAATGCAGGACAAGATAAAAGGGCATAAGAAGCAACTTACAACTTGCTCCAATTCATGCACTTCTCCAGATCCAGTTACACGAAGATATCTTGGATAAATCTTAAACATTTTTACAATATCGCTTGTACCATTCAGAACATCTAGCAAGCCTGAAGAATCAGCAGGTTGACTTGGATTGTACCTCACAACTTCTTTTCCTTTTGGCCTGTCCCTTGTAAATTCCCATGAAAACATGATAGCAATTTCCTTATCAATGGATTCGATTAAACTCTTAACCGCTGGAGGAGGAACCAACCAAAGCATGTTTGATTCAGCTCGACAACAAATTAACTGGATATCTTTAATATTATATGATTTCAGATATTCCCAAGGGTCAAGGTTATATCCTGCTGCTAAGAGTTCCTCCCATAAAAGGCACTCACAAAGAGTATTTTGGTAAAGCGTCAATCTACCACCTCCTGTTTTGATATCGATTTGTGTGCTCGCATCTCTGATGGGATTTGCAATATTAGTAGGATTGCCACTGCTGTACATCTGCAAAAAAAAACAAATGAAATAATCATTCATGCAAGTAAATATAAACAAAAAACAAAGAAGAAAGAAGCATATTCTCACTTAATCCCTGCAGTTTGACTTGTTCATCTTATGGAGGGTAAGATGATCAGAAAACCTTGTCGGGACCTGTTATTATGAGTCACAAAGATTTCAAGATAAATGTACTATGTTTATTGGAAATTCCAGGAGGGGTTGAGCAAGTAGTATATATTATATACATGGAAACTGCTCATGTGGAATGGAGAGATATGTTACAATATGTGATGTGAACAGTGGGTATAACTAACACACTGCCACCCAACCCTTTACATATCCATGACACCAATACATTCAACCATTCATATAATTTATCAAGTTTGATATTCAATGTTCAATGTCATTGGTTCGATTATAACAGCAACAGGGATTAGAAAATGGCATTGTTTTCATTACAATAAGAGGTCCCAAGGCTACAAAACCATAAATGATAGAAAGCCCCACAATAGGCATCACAGTAAGAATATAAATACCGAAAAAACAATATTACTAATTACATCTATACCTCATTTGGACTGTCAATATCTAAATAAGTCTTTGGCCTTTTACTTTGTGTCAGTTTTGTTGGAATTTTAATTTGTACCTTTCGATGCAACACAAAATGGAATAGACATGTAGTAGAACTGCTCTTCAAATTAGAAAGCTAAGCTCCCTCTAAAACAAAAACTAACCTACTATGAACAATATGTGCTTCCTATTCACAATCATTATAGGGTTTTTAGAGTGGTTAACAAATATGGTAAATAAAATAAAAAATGTCTTCTTAGACTCACCTAAGCCAAAAAGCTGGGGTGCTTTTGAACTCAAGGCAAATGACTAATATGTTTCTCTACTAAGAATATGACTGCATGCTTAAACTGTCCAGCTAAAAGTTATGACTGAATAATGAAAGTATGTGAAAAGGATTAGATAGGTGAAACTGTAATGTCCCCTTTTTAGGGCACATTATTTCGTGCCATATTGTTAGCCTTTTCATCATGGTCCGGTGGGCTAACCGAGGCTTGGCAATGATCAAAGGGATGTTTGGCCTAGGTGTTTTCAGTTTCAGGCCAATCGGAGCAGTTTCCACAAGGTTTCCAAGGTGCTTACTATTTATAGTAAGTAGGCAAAACTCAATTTTCCTGGCATTTCAGTAGTGGACTTGGAGCATCTCGCAAAGAGCTTTCTGGCGAGCTATTGCACGTCTTCATCTGAGTTCGTTTGGTCCTCCATTTTAATGCCAGAAGATTCCTTGCTTTATTTATTATGTCGCTTTATAACTTAATGGTTATATTTATTTAAAAGTGACTTTAAGTGGAATATGAAGAGACAAAGTGGGGAAACTCAAGAGTCACAACTGCAGCTTTAAAAGAAGGCTTGGAGTCTCATTGAGGGATGCTTAGTTTATGAATTCATTTTCTCTTCAAGTATCCAGGAAGCTTCAGTTTTCGATTTTGAAACCTGAGGACGGAAACCTTCAAGCTTTCTCGGTGGATTGGACGGAAACCCAAATCATCTCCGATGCGCATTCACATCAGAGTTCGTCATTGGTTTACAAGTTCTTGATCATCCAATCTTACTGTTGTTTTTTGTATTTCAGATTGGTTTATTGTAGTTTCATTGTTTCATATTGCTGTTGTATAATACGAAGACAATTTCAGAGTTATTTTAATGGAGTGTATTGCTGGATTATTTATGTGAAATCAATAAAATATTGCACGCATGTGTTCGTTTACATTTCAGAGTTTTATTCAAGGGGTTTTCGAGATAATAGCCAGCCTGTGAGGTTTTCTCTAGAAACAAATCTACATACGGGTTTTTAAGTACAAAAATTAGAGTTATTGGTCTACACTTCATTAATGTTTGTCTCAGATTCGGGTTATTATATTATTATTATACAGCCATAGCAAGGTGCGCCAGCTCAAGCACTAGAAATTTTGGAAATTCCCATTTCGCCCAGCTCCACACTGCATGGATAATCACCTATCAGTTCTACGTGAGGGAGTGTGCACAACAGTAACAGACAATCTGCATGTCTGGAGACTAGGATACATTTGCAGGCGAGTCACTGTAGTGCGGCCCATGAAATATTAAAGAAAATAAAATACAAGAGCCTGCGATTGATGAGATTATTATTTAGCCTGAGACTAACGGGAATAATAAAATATAATGTTTTATCGAGCACTTTATATGCTGTGGAGTTCGCAAATGTTACAGCTGTGGGCTTAAATATCTAGACGCAATATATGTCTTGAATAATTTGAAGCGGAAGGTGATTATAGACTGTGGCACCGAATTCCTCTAATCAGACTTTGGTTTAAGATTATCTTTCAAAGAATATGGTGTCGAACCCCGTGATTATAAGAAATATTTCTGAGTTTATTATAACGACGCTTGTGCGCGATATTGTTTGTGAATGCATTGACAACCCTCTAATAATTGGCAAAGATATAAGATGGTGTCGGGAGGCGCTTGCTCGAGTTTATAAATTTAATTCCTTGCCATGAATGGAGAACATTGCCGACAATGTAGCCATCATTCTCATGTGGATAGCCAAATGCTAGTGATTGCAACTTATTCCAACACAAGTTCTCTGTATTTACGCGTCTATGGTCGTTTATCTGTTAGTTCGTAAATGCGCCTACTGGAGATCAGGATACAAGAAAGACAAGTGTCGTCTTTCTCAAGTAACGCGAGTTGGAGTGTTGTGTGGACTCCTATCTCGAAAGAAGCTGGGCCCAAATGTCAGTGGAAGCTCACGAACTAGCATTGACACAATAGGCATAGAGGATAACATACAAGTGGTTGTAATGTCCCCAATTTTAATAAAATTATTGTATTTGGGTCCCGATCGATTTAGTTTATCTCGGGCCCATTTTCTTTTGTTGGTGTAGGTGTAGTTGTCGCCGTCGGCTCTTTTGTGCACTCTCAGGAGTTTCCCGACGGGTATTTATGCTCGGCACGTAGGTTAGTTTTGATATGTTGAGATTTATATTTGATTTGTATTTGCGAATTCCTTTTCGGATTCTGTTGTTCGACATTTCGGAGGTGAAACACTCTCCCTATTTGGTTTGTTGCAGTTTCAGTGGGATTCAACCCTCACCCTACTTTGCTTGTTCTACTTGTATAGGATCTGGCAAATCCAAAGCTCTGTCAATAAATTCAATAAGATCTTTCTGGCAATCATATTAGTTGGTGTATTACTCTGTGTTTGCAAATTCATATCTAATTATCAGCGAAGAAGTGGACTTCAATCGAGCGTCTGAAGGCATCATCCATCACATTTGTACCGCACACCCATCCACCCGTTGTATCACACGGCCATCCACCCGTTGTACCGCATGGCCATCCACCCGTTGTACCGCACGCCCATCCACCTGTTGTACCGCATGGCCATCCACCCGTTGTACTGCACGGCCCATCCACCCATTGTACTGCACGACCATCCACCTGTTGTACTGCACGGCCCATCCACCCGTTGTACCGCCCAGCCTATCCACCCGTTGCACTGCTGGGACATAATTCACTGCTGGGACATAATTTACCGCCGGACGGAATTCACCACCAAACCGAATTCGCCTCCGGACCGAAATCTCCTTCGGGACATTACAGTGGTATCAAAGCTGGTGATCTTGCTAGCCTATTGGGATGATTGAGAGATTTTGGGATTTCGATCAACTATGGCGCCTAGCAGCGATGGACAATGGTGGTTGAAGGCACTACAAAGGATTAGCAAAGAGCTCAGTGAGGGTATTGATCTTCCATTAGATATATTGGAAGTATGTTTGTGTAAGGTTGACCAATTACCTTCAAGATTTATACAAAGGATCCTTTCTCCAATTAAGGATGCCCTAAGTCAACCCAGGCTTTTGAGACACCATGACAAGGAAATGAAGTTGGCAGTTGCAGCACGTCTTACTGAGATTTTGAGAATCTGGGCTCCTAGAGAACCGTATGATGACAACACCATGATAGAGATATTGCATTTGATTGTTGACAACTTTCAAAGTCTTAATGACTTCAGTGGTAACCCTTTTGGCAGGAGATCTACAATATTGGAAAATTGTGCAAATGTCAAAGTAAGTAACCTCCTCTTAGATTTGGAGTTGCAAGACTTGATCCATGATATGTTTCATCACTTCTTGGTCACAGTCAAGGAATGTCATGATAGTAAGGTTTCGGTTGCTATGGAGAGCCTTATGATTTCGTGCATTGAAGAGATGGATGAAATATCCCAACCTATTATATCTATGTTGTGGGCTGTTCACAATCTAGAATGTGTTCCATCTATGGCAGCGTGTAGATTGGTGAGTAATGTATTCAAGCATTGTGAAGAAAAACTAATATCTCATTTGCACAAGTGGGAGAAAGTTGATGACGGCAATAAAGGTCATGCTTTACACGAGGCCCTGTCTACCACCGAGGCTTTGTCCACCGCCAAGGTTCTCTCTGGCACGGTCGCTGAGACTCAGTCCCCTGTCAAGGCTGTGTTTGTTGCCGAGGCCTTGTCTATCGCCAAAGCTCTGTGAGGCTGTGTCTATCCTCGAGGCTGTTGCTGAGGCCTTGTCTATCACCGAGGTTGTGTCGGTAGCTAAGGCTGTGTCCGTTGCGAGGCTGTGTCCATCACCGAGGTTGTCTGCCGCCAAGACCATGTACGTCGCCGAGGCTGTGTGCGTCGCCAAGACTCTCTCTACCGCCAAGGCAATGTCTGTCACCGAGGCTCTGTTCGACGTCAAGGCTCTCTTCATCGCTATCGCCAAAAAAACTCTATCTTTTGTCGAGGCTTTGTTCATCGTCGAGATTTCTTTCAGATCGACATTCCCTTCGGACCGAGATTGCCTTCAGGCTGAGAGTCCCTTCGAGCCGAGTTTGCCTTAGGATCGAGTTTCCCTTCGGGCCGAGATTGCCTTCGGGTGGAGATCGCCTTCAGACTGAGATTGCCTTTGGGTTGAGATTCCCTTCAGGCCGAGTTTGCTTTCGGATCGGAATTCCCTTCGGGCCAAGATAGCCTTCGGTGCGAGATTCCCTTCGGACCGAGATTGCCTTCGGGTTGAGATTCCCTTTAGTTTGCTTTAGGATCGACATTCCCTTTGGGCCAAGATTGGCTTTGGGTCGAGATTCCCTTCGGACTGAGATTACCTTCTAGTCGAGTTTCTCTTCAGGCTAAGTTTGCTTTCGGATCGAGATTCCCTTCGCGCTGAGATTGCCTTCGGGTCGAGATCCCCTTCGGATCGAGATCTCCTTCGGGTCGAGATCGCCTTCGGATCAAGATCCCCTTCGGGCCGAGATTGCCTTCGGATGGAGATTCCCTTTGGGCCGAGATTACTTTCCGGACGTCTCGCAAAATTACCTCCAGGCAGAAATCACCTTCAAAACATTACAGTGTTGTCGGTGTCAGCATCTGTGTCTATGCTAGAAGAGATTGTTGAACATGAGGGTGTGAAAGATTTCATGGGTTGGCATTGTTGGGATCCTGGTGAAGGGCATGGCAATAGTTATACCAAAGTGACGCAGTTAAAGCTTGATGATGGTTTACTTGTCCCAATTGAATCCAACTATGTGCATATGGTCCAAAAGCAGCACAGAGTTTTCAACGGATATTACTACCAACGACCGCACTTGACTTGGGATTTGAGCATCGATGAGTTTGATGTTTGGTTTCATTGGGATCCTGGTGACTCCGGACATGGAAACAATTATATCAGAGTGGAGCAGCGGGAGCTTGATGGAGAGTTTCTTTCCTCACTTTCTTCCAAGTGCATGGTCATGTTGCTACTTGAGGGTTCCAGTGGATACAGTTATCAATGTCCGCACTTAGTTTGGAATCCTAGAGTATTGATGATGGATTGCTAGAGGACAAACAATTTTTGGGCGGCGAGGATTTGTAATGTCCCCAATTTTAATAAAATTATTGTATTTGGGTCCCGATCGATTTAGTTTATCTCGGGCCCATTTTCTTTTGTTGGCGTAGGTGTAGTTGTCGCCGTCGGCTCTTTTGTGCACTCTTGGGAGTTTCCCGACGAGTATTTATGCTCGGCGCGTAGGTTAGTTTTGATATGTTGAGATTTATATTTGATTTGTATTTGCGAATTCCTGTTGGGATTCTGTTGTTTGCCATTTCGGAGGTGAAAGACCCTCCCTATTTGGTTTGTTTCAGTTTTGGTGGGATTCAACCCTCACCCTACTCTGCTTGTTCTGCTTGTATCGAATCTGGCAAATTTGAAGTTCCGTCAATAAATTCAATAAGATCTTTCTGGCAATCATATTAGTTGGTGTATTACTCTGTGTTTGCAAATTCATATCTAATTATCTGCAAAGGAGAAGTGGACTTCAATCGGGCATCTAAAGGCATCATCCTTCACCCATTGTACCGCACAGCCATCCACCCATTGTACCACACGACCATCCACCCGTTGTACCGCACGACCATCCACCCATTGTACCGCAGGCCCATCCACCCATTGTACCGCACGACCATCCACCCGTTGTACCGCCGGGATATAATTTACCATCGGGACATAATTCACTGCCGGGACATAATTTACCACCGGACGGAATTCGCCTCCGGACTGAAATCTCCTTCGGGACATTACAGTGGTTACGCCCCTCTTAGCTTCATGACTGGTAGCAGCTGGTTGACGCAATGGCTGGATGCAAGTGGCTTGGGTAAAGCAGTGAACCGATGACTGGTGACATCTCCGGGTACTCTCATCTACAAGGAACCAGGGTCACTGTGTGAAGAAGACAAATATTTTGATGAATGTTTTTGTTAATGAGGCTTCCCATCTTCGTAAGGTTCAGCGAGCACAATAACTATCATAAGTACACCGAAATTATAGAGATTGTCGGGTTGCACAAGCAGAAGAGCAAGGAACATATCTTGCGCATTGGCTTCATTTTGAATACGAGTGGTTGTCAGCCATTTCCATGCACACGCCTAGACTGCTTACAGAATTGGCAAATATTGGTGTAACAGTAAATTCTTGGAAAACGTCTTCAGCCAAACAAAAGAAATCCAGAAAAATCTTAGTTCCTTGAAGACAAAGACCAGTACATTCTTAAACTAATCCATTACTTGCATAGTCTGAGAATGAACAAGTCCATGCATAGCCTTGTTATGATTAAACACAGTCCACAAATCAAAAAATACAGTATTTCCAGAATTTTAAAAGAAGATAGCACCAGATACAGTCATTTGATTTCTTGTAAAATCAAGAGATGTATTTGCAGATTTAAATACAATGAGTTGTCTATGTTCAGAAATTGCTCTTGCTCTCTTTATTGAAATTTGTATGTGAGGAAATCTGAAACACTCAAATATATCAAGTTCTAGACAGCAGTATATTGAAAACAGCAACCTTACGGCACATTTACAACCAGCACAAATCAGAATTAATTCTGTGATAACAGCATTTCGCAGTTGCAAAAGTGATTCAGTCCTTGGTGTGAAACTTGGGGAAAATTAAATCATGGAGTCATTAGAAAGCTCAATATTCTCAAAGGAATTCAATGGGACGTTTTACGGTGTGCAACTAAGGGACATTCAGAAGGAAATGGAAATCGAAAATGAGTTATGTTGCCTTGGATGGCAATTGGAGGATCAGAAATTTAGGGAAGGTATGTTGGCCAAATTAGATGAAATAAATTCGTATCTATCTAGGATAGATCAATCTGATTGCAGGCTTTTCAATTGGGCCATGCATCCCTAAATGGTTGCCTTGGTACAATGCAGATTTTTGAATCTTTCACATCAAGATGTTAGGCTTGTAGTTGCCTCATGTCTCAGTGAGGTCACTCGGATTACAACTCCTATTACTCCTTATACCAAGCACATTTGGAGATAGGTATTACAGCTGCTTGTAGACAGTTTAGGTGGACTGAGATATGATAAAGATTCTACCTTTGGTAAGTAGGTAAAAATCTTGGAGTTAATGGCAAGCACTAGAATTTTCAGTCACATGTTGAATCTAGGCTATGATGAAATGGTTCAACAATTATTTCAGTGTCTCCTAAGTAATTTCAAGGAGAGTCATCCAAATGAGGTGAAGACGTGCATAAAGACTATCCTATCCTTGATCTTAGATGAGGACTATGACATATGCAAACAATTGCAATCAAAATTGTTGGCAATCTGGAGAGGAAGAATAAAATACTCATCCATGGCATGTGAACTCTCAGCTGAATTAATTAAGCTTCACGCTGAAAAATTCAAGAGTTCATTGACTGAAAATGAGCAAGTATCATTAGGCTTACAAGTTGCAAGATCTCCTGTAATGGGCATGGACCAAGTGAGTACAGGACAAAATTGTTTTTTGTGCCAAGAGGGCAGGTGGGGTTGGCTCCCAGATAGTAGATGGCAGTGGGGAGATAGCAGTTGGCAATGGGTAGACGGAAGTGCACACCGAGGTGGGAACTGGCACCCAGATGGCAGTTGGCAGTAGAGTTGGTAGTGGAGTTGGCAGTAGAGTTGACAGTGGGGTTGGTAGTGGAGTTGGCAATAAAATTTGCATTGGAGCTGGCAATAGAATTGGCAGTGGAGCTAGCAATATAATTAGCAATAGAGCTGGCAATAGAATTGGCAGGGGAGTTGGCAGTGGAGTTAGCAGTAGATTTGGCAGTAGAGTTGGCAGTAGAGTTGGTAATAGAGTTGGCAGTAGAGTTGGCAGTGCCATGGCCCTTGGCAGTTGGCAGTTGGCAACACCATGGCAATTGGCAATAGTATGGTAAATTGCAGTACCTTCATGGTTGGCAATACCTTGGCATTTGAAAACACGATGCCAGTCGACAATACAGTAGTAGTACAATTGGTAGTACTATGCCAGTTGGCATCACCTTGGCAATTGGCAGTTGGCAGTACTATGGCGTTTGGTAGTGCATGAAAGTCGCCACCCTTTCTAGATTGGGGGGACAAGCGAATAGCATTTACACCATCCCAATTGTCAGCAATGGCCCACTTAGCCCCTCTATAACAAATACCATAGGCAAAGGTAGTAGATCTCAGATTGACTAAATAGGGGGCTCATGCCATTTGTATAGCTACTTCACACGGGATTGAGACAGTACAGCCCATTGGACTATTGATCACACCAACACGAGCAACATCTCGCAATTCCATAGCCACTCCATCCACCATAGTTACTGCGACAGTGGCACCACCTGTGCCTACTTCACTTTAGGCATAGGAAGAAGTGGGGATGGATACAAAAGCAGACAATTGGCTAGCTAGGTTCCAAATGGAGGAGGATATTCCACCACCCTCGCCTACTCTCATGATAGGGCAGCCTAGGTAGAAGCTAACCAGGGACATGAGATAAAGGGGGGAATTCAACACATGGGAGAATGGGAGGAAGGAGCTACGAGGGAGAGTCGCACCCCTCACTTTGGGGACTATGCTCAGCGATTCCTGATGGAACTTGAGACTATGACTTCGGCTACACGAGACATTGTGGAGTGAGCCAAAGAGTTGGACATGGGATCCCTGACTCTAGCAATTGAGGCATTACTAAGATTCATGATGGAGGGTTGCCAACTAGAATTCACAGAGCACCTCTCCGGGAAAGGATGGCCGAACATAGAACTGAAGGACAAGGAGCGAGACTAGACCATCCCACATGTAGTGGTTGGATATAGAGAAGAGACTGGCATGATGGACATCGTCACCTGGATGGAACAAACTTTTAGAGAGAAATTTCTTGAGCTACAGAGGGTCACATGGCAGGCTCGCAAGGCAGAAAGCCAGCAAGACACACTACAAAAGAGAGTACAGGAACTTGAGGCTAAGTTGAGTAGAGAGAGGACTGCACAAGTAGAGAAGGAACAAAAGTTAGCCGCAACAAAGATGGACCTCATGGATGCCCTAAGATTGCTGAAAGCAGCAAGGGAGAAACAACTCATTACAAAGAGAGATTTGGGACTCCTTCGGTAACAACCTCCACATGCCACATCCTTTGTTGCTACTCCAAGGACGTCCTATCACCTGCCCCAGTAGTATAGTTGCTTTCATTTTTGTTTGGATTGTCTACAAGATGACAAGTTTTTTTTTGCGGGGGGGGATGTTGTAGGCAGCCATTATGCCATAATAATACTGTTGTTAATTAAGGGATAGAATAATAAAATAGTTATTTCCAAGGGGTGTCAGTTAGCGACGATTGGCAGACTTAACCAATTGTCAGATCTATTTGTATCTATGTTGGAACAAAGAAAACAGTGGTTGTTTGTTGGAGATTATTATCCAATAAAAGATGTATCATTCTATCATTTATGGTGTAATGTGATTCTATTCATGTTGTTATCGCATTTCATTTATCTCTGGTATTATGCAACCTTGTTGAATCTATATATACCATGTCGTCCATCCATCTAAGTAGGTATCTAACAAGGAAGGACTATAATGTCCCCTTTCTAGCATGACCATGATAGTGGATGGATTTAGCCTATTATTGAGTCCTTGTAGGCTAATATTGGTGATTAGAGGACCCTATTGAGGGTTATGGCTCAGTTTGGTGGGACTTACTATTTATAGTAAGTCAATGGATGGTTCTCATGAGCTCAAATGAGTTAAAGAAGTTGAATGATGCCCTCAACTTTCATTTTTGGCTTACGATTTAAACTACAAGAATCTTGGAGGGAGCGCTTATTTTTAGTAAGTCACCCCGTCAGGTTCATTCATCGTCTTTCTTCATCAAGATCACTCATGTCCTATTATATTTTGATTCTGATGCTTTTTCACTCATTTTCGCAAGATGAGTGAATTATGATTATAATTTATTATTAAATTAAATACGCTAAGCTTGCTATTTTTGTTGGTATTGTATATTGGTCACCTTAGTGTCATAGCTTATTGGAACCGGGTTGAAAATTTTTAAATCTTAGGCACAGGAAACAATGACCTTGTGTGTCAAAATATCATGATATTGATGAAAAGGTCATTTTTGGAGGCAAAGGGAGTTAATAAATTATGTTATTCAAATATGTGCCTAAGTATAAAGCAAACGACATTTAAGTGAAAAGTGTGTAAGAGAAGCTATTTGCCTTTGGTGTCTTGAAGAAGATATATTTTATTATAAAAGTAATGCTTTGTACAAAAGCAATTCATTCTTGCATATTTTTTGTTTGCATTTTGTGGAGAAGTTGGTCTTGAGAGTTTTGAAGAAATTTCATGGCTGGACACCATGTCTTTGCTTGCACTTTGAGTCATTCTTGGTAATGGTGAATTGTGCCTACTGAACAGTGGTTGAATACTAAGCTGGGTGGCATTCTTTTCGAGCTCAAATTTGTGAGTGATCAACATTCATTCCCAATAGAGGCTGCGACTAATTATTTGAGGCAGTATTTGATATCTATGAGGAATGTTTCTTCTGTTTAGTGCCTTCTTCAAAAGTTATGAGATTTAGAGACAACTTGCGACCATTACTAGAGGGCTGTGGTACAATCTGGAGTGTTTGAACATGCTTGCAGTCAGTCCCAGGTTTTGATATGTTGCAATTAATTAGTTTTTTTTCAAAGCATTGTTCATCATTGTAATTGAATTGCAAAAAGATAATTTGTTCATAGATACAAGGTTGCACAATAATTGTTTGAGGAAATGCCATTTCTGCACTCATTCATTTCAGTTAATGTTAAATCATTAATTTGCATGCCAACTATTTGCTAAAATGTCCATTGGCTGTAGGTGCACAGTTTAAATGTAGAAATCATATGTATGCATTCAAATGGACAAAAAAGATTGCATTTGCATTTTAGTTCTCTCCCTGGATATCTTAATAATTATTTGCTAGCATTTAAAATTCATTTAAAACCATTTCAAGCAAGCAAATACAATCTGAAAATAAAAGAAAGCGAGATTGTGGTTGCATGCTAAGTGTTTGACAAAATGTCAAACAACTAAAAAGTTAAGCAATTTAATGTTTGTCAAAGTTAGAACCAGCAGGGGTTCTCACAATATTAGTTGTTGGGAAGCAGTAGATGCAAAGTATTCAAATGTCTAACTACTTATACATATGTTCCATCCTCATTATAAGACAAAATTTCAGTAAATATAAACTTCCGAAACTGCCTTTAAAAAAATTCACCAAAGTCTTTATATTCTGTTAGCAACAGCAAGAGAGATAAAAAGAAGGAAAACAGGGTACCGCATGCATACCAACATTGGTGCCCAGATGACAAATATTAAAACGAGGAACAAACATATGCCGCTGTAGAATTTTGTTGTTTTACTCTGCTTTTCACCTAGGCAATGCTTTGCTCTAGAAAGTGCAATGTCACACTTAACCAGGTACAGACTTGCATAAATGTCCTCCAGCTGAAAATCACACAAAATTCCACCGTATCGGCAAAAATATCAATCACCAACCAAGATACATCTTTGCACAATGGAAGAATTTAAAGGAGATTAAAGCACACCAAATTATTATTTTTACAAATGCTATCAAAATAATTGACTTAAAAATATACATATTCTGCCTAATTTTGAAGCAATGGCAGCTTATATCCATTTTACCATATTTTTTAATGACAAAATACCATAAAAATTTTGCAGAGTGATTATTTTAGAAGACCGTTAAAGATTCATCATTTCTACAAAGCTGAAATTAAATTGGTAATATACAAGCAATATGTGAAAACAACATTTTCTGCAGAAGTGCTATATAACTATAAGATGGAATAACTTGAAGATGATCTATCAAATATAGTATTATGGGCCTAAGCACATGGTTTTCCAATCTGATCTCAAAGAGGGAAATACATAAGATAAAGAAAGAAAGAAACCATATCAATATCCACAAATGACCAAAGTAGGCTAATGACACTTAAACATATAACCAGTTAGGACAGAGAACTCAAGTAAGAAAAACCTACTTTTATGTAAGTAACTAAACACATGAAAAGGAGTAGAAGTGAACATACAAGGCAAGATGGGTAGAAGGAAAATGGTTTAAAGTTTAAGCAACCACAACAGCATACCAAGTCAGTTAAGAACCTCTAAAAGAAGTTATGTTACATGGGGATGCATTTCCTCACCCTAGGAGGCTCATTGCAGTCCCCGATTTCAAAAAACTGTAGGAAACGGCAGGAAACATCCCCTGACATTTGGGGGTGGCTAGCCATCCCCAAAATGCTTAGGGGATGCCTAAAACGTCCCCAATCCATCCTCGAAACGAAAAAGTATCCCCTGCACATATGGATGATTTTTGGCATTTAAAAACAAAGAAAAACACTTTTTTTCTTTTTGCCAAAGTGGCAATGTGGGGAGCCCACAAGGTTCGAATTTGTGTCTTTGAATGATAAATTCAAATAAAGGAGGTGCAACCAAGACTGGTCGAGCTACAATTGGATGATCCACTTTTGCCAGAGGAAGATAGTGACTCGGATGATTTTGAGCCTTTGGATATTGATAGCTAGAATGAGGCTTAGTTTCATATGTTGTACCTATAGCCTATTATATTTTGATGTTTGAGACTATTGTTATAATGGCGTTATACTGATTTTTATTTCTGCTATTATCTTTATGTTGTTATACTAGTGTTGTAACTTGTGAACCGGTGATTTATTTGCATATTGTCTTGTTGTTGTCAAGTATTGACATATCTCTCTCTCTATCTATAATATCTTAATATATTTTGAAAGATTCACACACAGATGTGCGCGCACACACACACACACACACACACACATATATATATATATATATATTTCAAAAATTTGTATACTATCGTCCCTTACCATCCCCTATTTTTGGCTCTTTAAGAAACATTCTGGAAATGCGTCCCCTTCCATCCCCCGTCCCCATCCTCGAAACGCCACAAAACATAGAAAAGAAGTAATGAAGCATGGAACCAAGGAGGCAAGGGCAACCCAAACTTATTGTTGCACATAGTGTGCCCTAGGTCTCCTTGTGTTGTGCAGCACGATGCTTGGGTTTGCGACATAGCTTAACCGCCTCTAATGCACTAAAGTATTTCAGTTGTATCGGGCACTAAGAGGTCTATCTTTTGGTGCAACGACAACCAAAAATTGGTATCAAAGCCCAAGTCAGATATTTGAACCTCACACTTGCGTTGGGGGATGATTGTTGCAAGGTGTGCACCCTTGGTCTCCTTGTGTTGTGCAGCACAACACTTGAATTCAAAACATGGCTTAACTGACTACTATGTTCTATAAATCTAGTGGTTGTATCAAGCATTAATAGGTCAATATTTTGGTGCAACGACAACCAACACATATGACCAAAGATGCAAAACCATGTTGTCACATGTATGTAGCAAAGCTTGGGCAAAAAGAAACTATTGGCGCCCCATTTAGATGTGTCTCAAAATTTTGCTCTATTTTATCCTAAAAGCTAACTCATAGGGTTTGGCGAACTTCAGACATGAAGTTCGAAATTTGCCAAATATTCAATAATAAAAAGAAATTCAATGAAATTCGCAACAAATTTGCATTAACAAACGTGTTGATTTTAATTAAATTTTATTCTCGTCAGACGCAGTTTTTTCTAAGGTTTTCAATAGCAACTCAATTTGAAACATAAGCTTGCTAAGATAGACAAATTTCTCTACTCTCAATCCGCTTGTTGAGCTCGTTGTTAGGTTTTTGCAACGTCGTTTCACCACATATTGACTCTTTACCCGTATATGTGACACTCAACAAGTTTATCATGGCCTAGCAAGTCGGACGTTGACGTGGTCGGAGGTAGCCACAACTCCTGCACAACTCCAATTCGGTCGCGACTCTTAGGTAAACAATTTTCAATAGATATTTTTTAGGTTTCTTCTTTGTTTTTGTATTTATATTAATGAAAACATTAAAATGTTTTTCTATTTAGGTTTATTTTCTTTAGTTATTTTTATTCTATAAAAATTTTTAAATGTGTTTCTAAAAATTAGAATTTTTAATTTAGCTATTGACTTTGACATTAACAACAAATTTAAATGTTATTTTATTATTTGTTTTGTTTTTTATACTAAATTATTATAATATTTGATTCTAACCAAATTCAAATTTAAGAATTTTCCTTGGAAAATGATAGTTAAATTAATTTGATTATTTATTGGGTATATTTCTATATTTTATAAAAATTAAATTTATATAAGATGACTTTAATGCCAAATTTTTTTTCGAATTGTTTACCCTTGCTGAACTTCATCCGAATTTTATAGTTGCCAAACTTGAACTCCAATTTGACCCTTGTGACTTAAGCCTATAAGTGTACATTTGATCCTATCCTACCTATTGTTGATAACAAATTTGAGAAATCTTATAACATGTCAAACTAGCTCAATGGGGATAGAAAATGTTTAAAGTGTTAAAAATGAGTTAAAAACAATCAGGTTTTGGCCTGCGGATTTTACCAATCCTACTGAACCAAGTCTAGCTCCTTAAGGTTTCCTTGCAAGATCCTAACTAAGTGGGAGTCTCCACAAAACGAGGAAAAACAAAGAAATAAATTGTAAGTTCTTTTTGCAGGAACCCAACTTCCAATTGGTCCAAAGACCCTAGTTTTAATAGCAAAACAAGAGGTAGATTCTTTGTACCTGATGAAAGAAAAGGCCGAAATTTCAGATAGTTGGGTCTATAAATGTATCATTGAAATGGATGAAACTTTGGTCACAAGATATCAATATTATTATGAAAAGGCTAATGATCTAGAAAGTGAATTGGAGCATATACAGATATTTCAGGAATGATGATGCAAAACATGTTGAAAATATTATGCTCAAGGAATTATGTGATATGGACCCAAAGGAATTTAAGGATACCAACATTTTGGATGATGAAGATATGAGTTTTGTAGACAAATGCATGAAAGTTTCATTGAAGATTGAATTGATTGCGGAACATAGGATGCATCTTCTAAAAACACGGAGCTATATGCAAATAACACATTTTGAAAACCATGTAATACAAGCGATAGGCACCAACCTTTTTATTGGCAAAGAAGCATAAGCTAGACACTTTGAACATGGTAGAGACAGCTTGGAAGAAAAAGTTGGAGAAAGATTTAAACATGTTGGATAGGTATATAGATATCAAGATGGGTCTGAAATCAATCAAAGGTGATGTCCAGAAGTTGGACAAGTACATCAATACAGTATCCAAAGGTTTTGCAAGTTGAATGTGATCCTCATGTTGAAATAGAAATTAAAAATAAATAATTATTAAATAATGATATTTTTAATTAATCAATAATGATATATATAAAGGTAAGCGTAACTTAGAATATTATGGCACGGGTGAGGGTGCAGGAGAAGAGCAGGCAAGCGAATGTGCAGGGGCAGAATTGACAGGCGATCCAAGAAGCAAGGTCGCAGGGGAGAAAGGATTTCGGGCGATCCATTGGACATTTTTCTACACGGCGAGTACAAGGAAATAGGGCGGATAGAAGATGGAAGGAAAAGTATTTTGACAGAGTCAGTGGATGGTGATTTTAGGCATGGTCGAAACTCTCATTGGGATCAGTCGAAACATAAAGGGATCTGGAATTCGCACGGTTCAAATAGAATTCAATCTTTTGGTCACAGAAGTCCAGATCAGAATAAATGGGGGCACGCACGAATCATCAACACATTGGAAAAGGGATCCAAAGCAAAGGAGAAAAAGATTTAGAGAAAGAAACAAGAATCACAGCATTCACAAAGCCATAAAAATATTCCAACAATCCATGAAGATAAAGTCGTCGATCTAAGCATCGATTCCGATTTTTGGAGAGCCGCGACACAAAGGATGAAAGAAATGGCTTTCTTCATGAAATGGGGTGGTGCTTGGCCCGCGTTTCAAAAAATTAGGAAGTGGATCAATACAGAATGGGGAGATCATGTATCAATCAAACCCTACCAAATGGTTTTTATCTAATCACAACATGCACTGCTCAGGGAAAAAAATGAATTTTGCTTGGGGAACCCTTCCTAATAGATGGAATTGGCTTCTACATCAAGGATTGGATTCCGAATTTCAATCCAAAGAAGGAAGCTGTGGAAGAAATCCCGATATGGATTCATTTTTACCCCACAAATATTGGTCAGAGGAAATTTTTGAAAGTATTGGAAATAAACTGGGTAAATTCATTAAGTCAGATGAAGCGACTGCCAAGGAAGATTTTAGTATATATGCACGGATATGCTTCTTATGGAAATCACACCCACTTCTACCAAAAGCAATAGAGATTAAATCTCTTGACGGGATATGGAGGTAGGAAATTCAAGTCGAGGAGATGCTGGAAAAATTTGGGGCATGCAAGGAATAGGGGCATTCAGAACAGGATTGTATGACTCAAAAAAATGGAAAAGGGAAAGAGGATAGAGCTATGGAAGCAAAATTAATGAACGTGGATAAACAAAGCAATCAGGAAAACAGTTACCAGGACATAGAAAAAACAATGGGGGAGGGGAATTTAGGGAATGTAGCTATCAACAATATATCGATACTGGAAGCCCAGAGGTCCCTGTCGTCGATCCTAAAGACCATGAAGCAGAACCTGCTAAAGAAATCTTGGAGACTCCTTCGTTTAAAATAACATCGATGATCATTGGGAGTAAGATTGGAGAAGAGGCTGACAGAACCAAGAATCTTGGGGAAGTTGGACCATCTTCAATTGGGTTAAACGCCTCTCCAGATGTAGAGGTCTCACACTTTAGAAACATACAGGATAAGTTGGCGTTGTCGGGAGAGGCAAAAACTCCAGACGATGAAAGCGGCTTTAAAGAAGATCTCCTAGGGATTGCAGATAAAAATGGCATTGAGGAAAGGCGAATAATAAAACAAACCAAGACCAAATCAACTAAAGAAAACACTGGTTATCAGAAGAGAGGAAGAAGCAACATGATTCAGTTGTTGGAAGATGTTGGTAATTCTAAAAGCCAAACAAAGCTATGTCAGACCAAGCTAAGATTAGGAAGGGACACCGTCTCTCCCAAGGCGCAATGAAGTTCCTAACCTAGAATGTCAGGGGCTGCAATGCCCCTAGCAAAAACTGCCTGATCAAACAAGGCTTGGATCACGCAAAAGCGGATGTGGTATGTATTCAGGAAACTAAACTCTCCAAGAATGATGCGATCAAAAAATTTGCAGGCGACAACATTGGTTGGGTTGCTTCTCTGATGCGACTAGTGCTTCGAGAGGTCTAGGGGTCATATGGGATCCTTGGACCATAAGACTTGATCCAATAACGAAATTAAGATTCTGGCAAGTGATGTCCTTCAATGCCCTAACAATTAATTTCTCAAGACTGTTGATCAATGTCTATGGGCCTGTTCAAATGGTAAATAAAAAACAAATCTGGGGATAAATTTCAACTTTTATTAGCAATAATAAATCGGGGCCTATTGTCATAGCTGGAGATTTCAATGCAACCCTCTCTCTAGATGAAAAGAGGGGGCTGGTCCCAAGTCAATCAAGTTCAAAAGGACTTTCATGAGTTCGTCATATCCAATAGTCTCTAGGAAGTTGAGTCAAAAGGCAATCCCTTTACATCGACAAATAGAAGAAGATTCTCAAATATTGCAGAAACATTGGATTGATATTTTCTAACAGGGAATTGGAATTCATTACCACTAATATTTGAAGCAGTAACATTAGGCATCTCTGGCTCAAATCATTTCCCAGTGTCATTATTAGTACACAAGGATGGTGCCCCAGCAAGGTGTCCTCTTAAATTCGAACAAATGCGGTTTACAGAAGATGGATTCATGGAAATGGTAACCGAATGGTGGAAATCTGCTCCCTTAAAGGAAGGAACCGAGGCACTCAAATTCTTTGAAAAATTAAAACATATAAAGCATCTCCTCAAAATCTGCAACAAAAAACATTTTGGTGTCATCTCCAAAGAAAATCACGAAATTGAAAGTGATCTAGAAGCCCTAAATTGCAAAGTAATGGCTGAAGCTATGGATGAACTGGATTACATCACAGAAAAAAATCTGATGGAGCGATATGAACAAATTCTCGAGAGAGAAGTCTGCTGGAAGCAAAAGTCCAAGGAAACTTGGCTGAAGGAAGGAGACAGAAATACAAAATAATTTCACTACTCAGTCAAGTCACAGAAATCTAGAAGCCCTAAATTGCAAAGTAATGGCTGAAGGTATGGATGCACTGGATTACATCACAGAAAAAGATCTGATGGAGTGATATGAAGAAATTCTCCAAAGAGAAGAAGTCTACTAGAAGCAAAAGTCCAAGGAAACTTGGCTGAAGGAAGGAGACAGGAATACAAAATATTTTCACTACTCAGTCAAGTCACGCGGATCCATAAATAGAATATTGTCTATCAGCAGTGTTGATGGCTCACTAACTGAAGACCCGACTATAATCAACCAAGAAGCGGTGTCTTTCTTCTCGAACCTGTGGAGCTCGGAGGACGAGGATAGAAGCCAAGAGCAAGAGGAGATTCTACAGGTTATCCCAAAATTAGTATCAAGGGATGACAACAACATGCTAACGAAGCAGATTACCATGGAGGAATTGAGGCAAGATGTTTTTTATTTAGGAGGAGACAAGGCGCCAGGACCGGACGGATTCCAGGCAAGCTTCTACTAGAAGTTTTGGGATCTGCTAAACTTTGAACTGCTATCAATAGTTGAAGAGTCATGCAAATATGGTTTCATTCTGAAGGATTTTAACAACACAATGGTGGCTCTCATTCCAAAAAAAGAGAAACCCTCATCTTTTGAAGAGTTTAGGCCTATTTCACTCTAATACGGTATACAAAATTATAACCAAGGTTTCCGCAAATAGATTAAAATTAATCCTCAACAAGCTCATATCGCCAGAACAGAATGGATTTACTCCTAATCAAAATATTGTTGATGGAATCATTATTGCTCACTGTTAGTAAACAGAATTGTCCTTTGAAAAGAAATACAAATAATGACTCAAGATGCCCGAATGAAGGCACAAATGCTACCAACAGTTGGATGAGTTATCATCAGATTGATAACTCTCCTCTGAATTTTGAGGTACAACTCCATCTTAGAAAGATTTACAATGAATAAAATAGCTGGTTATGTCTTTTACCACAAGACACAAAGGCTTTCTAACATTCACCCATCACTATGGGGTGAATGCGATTATAAGATTAACAAACTGAATAAGGAGAGAAAGATCAACAAATAGCCACAAGACCATTTATAAAACCTTTCACATAACAGAGAAAATGAAAAGAATTAAATATCTTATTTTGCAAAGCATGAGAGTGTGAACCAACTGATTTACAGACGTATACGTATTGACACAATAAAACATAACTGCATTTAAAATAGGAATTAGCGGCCACATGACCAATTTCAACCAGAGAAATAAATATTCAAACCTCAGGATTTGATGTATACTGATTCCTCTTTATTTCAAACACACAACAAAATAACCTTAAGATCATTTCATCTCTGCCTTTACAATCAACATGCACAAAACATAAAACAAAATAAATTCTTTCCCCCTTTTCCTTGTTACAATCTGCACCAGAAAATATATTCCCCTCCTGTAGCCAACAGACTTATGGAAAAGAAGAACCCCCTTTTTCTCTAAAATCCCCCCTCGTATAATTCCCGATGATTCCCCTTGTAACTGATTCTTGGAAACCCTTACATTATTCAATTACTCATAGGTAAAAATCAAACTTAACTTTCCACCTCTAATTATGTATTTTCACATGGACATTTCTTACATCAGCAAGAATTATCATTTTAATCTATAATTACAAGCATTCTCATAATGTCCATAATTTCCACTATGGTGTTCGTAATCTTTTATATCTTTATGGGTCTTAATTTTGTTGTGAGGTTTTCACACCATCACCCCAAAGAATTTGGGGACCCCCCTTTTTTCGGGCTAGCCTGGGCCTTCTCCTAGATCTCGATATCCCGATGCCTTGATGATTTTGTTGGGCTTAGATGCATGATGTTGATTCTTGAAAAATTGATGAAATTGGAGTGCTTGGTTTGGAATTTTCGATTGTATTTGACCATCTTCTTGGAGAATTTTGCAAACTTGGATGATGAAATGGAGTTTGAAATGAATGGATTAAAGGGGCAAAATGTTTTGATTTGCCAAATTGAAAATTGTAGAATTGTAAGAAATAATTTCGTTTAATTTGAAGGTCTTGGCAAATAAATCTAAGTTTTGGGCAAGTCAAATTCGAGAATCTGAGATTAACATTGAAAATCTGGCTTTGGCAAATCAAAATTTGGGTTTGTCACCTTGTAAAATCGGAATTTTAGCCGCCTAAATTCGAAATTTTAGCATAAAAAAATTAAAATCTGGTCAAAAATGGATTTTGGGCGTTGAAAATATAGAAATCTGGGTGCTTAAAGATAATTTAGGCAATAAAATAATAAGCTTGGCAAATAAATTGTAAAATCTGGCCTTTGAGAAATAAATCTGGATGTTGAGAATTAAATTTTGCATTGAAATTAATTAATATGGACATTTATTTCAGAGGTCTAGCCCTTTAAAATAAAAAATGAGCAAACAATTAAAAAATCTGGGTGCTATTAGTAAATCCCAATGCAATTTCAATAAATTTATTTATTATTTGACATGTCGTCCCTGTATGGCATGAAGTTTTATTAATTTTATTATCTTTTGTGGGCAGGTCGGCCCTAGAATTGGGAGGCTCCAAGGCGGCTATATGAGGGAGGCTGCCTCCCTCCTCTCCTCATCACACTTCATCCTCCACAGCCAGCGAATTCATAGAAGGCAAGGAGCAGAGGCAGCAAGATTCCAAGCCAGGTGCGAGTTCAAGAGCAGGTCACGGCGTCTAGGGCAGCAGGCCCGAGTTAGTGGCAGCCTGTTTGGAGGCAAATTTGTATAGCAGGCCCGAGTTTGGAGCAGCAGGAAGTGCGAAATCAGGATAGAGCAGACCCGAATTTGATAGGAGCAGGCCATCGGCAGTGAGATGAAGACAGCAGTGTGGAGGCCCTTGTCATTTGGGGGGCGAAATTAGTAACAGGCAGGCCTGTAGAGGCCCGAAACTAGCCTTGTGTAGGGGCTCCCGAATTCATACCAAGAGCAGGCCTTAGAGGACGGCAGACCTGATCTGATGTAAGGCATCAGATAGTGAATTTTGTGAAGTGAAAAGGGGGTGAATTGGTGAGATGATTTCAGAATTGAGTGATGAAGTTGTATTTATTCCGAGGATTTGAGGTCCAAATTTGTTAGGGGTGATTTGATTAGGAGCAAGGTGTTGTGGCTTGGATAATTCTTAAAGGGATCTCAGATTAGAATTTAGGAGTGTAATTTGGTCTTTTAATCTATTTTCCTTAGTTGTTTTGTCTTTTGGTCACGCGATTGTTTGGGTGACGGAGACAAGTTTTGTTGAGAGATTGTAAGATTGGTTCATTAAGCAGATTTCTCGATTGTCGTGATTGGATTTTTCCCCTTTCTTGCTTGCTATGAATCACTCCATAGCGGATGCTAGTACAAGCAAGAATCCAATGGGGACTAATACCAAAATAGCTGACAAGGAAGATATGATGCCCAAGACCATCTTCTTCTCGAAACTTAAACGAGTCCAAGACACTAACATCGGTACCATTGACATGACGCAATTGAGGGATAGGTTGAGGAGAGGCCAATCCCCTATGGCAAAGAAGGTATACAAGTCTGGAATTGTGCAGGCCGCCGCCTTCCCTCCTACCTTGCCTTGTCCAGAACTAATCATGGAGTGTGCTTCACGATTGGATATTGCATCCAAGTCTATCGTCTTTGATGAGGGTAAGAGAATGTTGGCTAACATTGGGAATCAAGTGATTGAGGAGACATTCGGTATACCCCAGCAGAAAGGAATGATAGTAGTTTTGATGAATCAAGCAAGCAGGTTCTTTCAGGATAGTCAAGATACCTACTTTGCTTTACTCAAGCAAAATTGGTTACATGAAGGAAAGAAGGGAGTTACCAAGGCATCAAAACTCACCAGGTCAGATTTTAAATCAGAATATGGAGACCTCATCGTCCTCCTCAATCGAATCATGGGCTCTGCCCAGGGTGTGCATTTTGAGACTTGGATGTACTATTTTATTGAAGGCATTGAGAAGGGAAAGGAAAGGTTTGATTGGGCAAAAATCATAAGTGAAAATTTGGAGTTGCAGCTCAGGACGGCGCAAATTCAGAAGCGATTCCACATGGGGTCCTACCTCTTTTATTTGATCGCAAGATTATATGAGCATCCTGGACTTAAGGCTAGAGGGATAGTTGGCAATGGACCCGGACAGTATTTGGTGCATGAGTGCTACCCACAGCTTCATTTGCACAACACCAAGGATTACAAGATATTTTATGATGCCTTCGCCATGAGGATGGTAAGGATACTGCAAGGGGCACCTGCCAGGAGGCTCTCGCCAGAAGTAGTAGCAAAGCAAGAAGTGGTTTAGTAGTGAAAAGTTTGAGAAGTAAAGTTGAAAGTGGTAAATTGGAGAAAGTCATTGAGTATACATTGCAAAGCTAGATCTCATCATAGCGAGAATTTGACATCCTCAAGTGAACAACGTAAGCCCGCCGAAGTGATTACCAGCAAATCACATTTATATAACTGAGTTAGTATCCATAGGTGTAAGGAACCTTGGAGTATTCTTATATACTTTTCAAGAGAGGGTTGAGTGTTTGGTACGTCGTATCAAGTATTTCAATTGCTATATGTTATGTAGTGGTACAAAACTGACATCAACATATTTCAAAACTCTCCACCAAATAAGCTTTCATAATATTTTTTTCCTCAGAAAATTTCTGGATAAACCTGTACTTAGAAATTAATAACTTTTTAACCCAACACAATTTTGCAAATCGCTCCAGTGGAAGCCTACACAACTTGCCTTTGCACAACATATCCGGAACTGAGAAAATCCAACGGTTAAATAAAGAGATTCATCTTGCACCGAGACTGATTTTCTTCTTAAAAAAACAATCTCAGCAAATTCACTGTCACAGACTGCTCATGCATCAAGCTGCTCAATTCTGTAGTTTCCAATGATATTTCCAATAATTTAATAATATTTGTTCTCCACAAATCTTCTTAGTGGAAACAAGAAATCAAATTTTATCACCCAATTTTAAACTGCAAATCAGGTCCACAAAACCAATGATGTCACTCTGACTGCACATGTGATGTTTTAAATGACTATGCATTCCTTGCGGGCCATTAAAGGTAAAATGAGATATTCATTTAATGCAACGAAAGTTCCTTTTTACCAATTCTAGATATATATTCAGATCTAAGTCTTCTTCCTTCATTAATATTCTTGCTCACAATTTCCTTCGAAGGTACTTATGATTTGGATCATTATGAATCAGTGAACAAAAGATTATTTATTACTGAAAAATATATATCACTTTAAACTCCCATCCTTTGAATGTCGACAACCATCAACTTTGAACAATTGGGCTTTACAAACTACACATTTGAAACAGTAAACTTGGAATGCTACTTGGAATCTGCACCATGAGCACTTTGAAATTTCAACTGTGAACTTGAACTGGGATCTTGAACTTGCAATTTAAACCCACGGGAGATGGAAAATTGAGCTTTGAACTTTGAACTTGAGGTTCAAGGTTCAAGTTCAACAAATGCTCTTGCAATTTTGTCCCCTTACAAAGTATAACCTCCCAAAGCACCATAAACAAAACCACTACAAATTATGAGAATATATGGGGAAATTTCTTCATGGGACTTGGTTTTAAAAATTTAAAAGTTGGGTGCCAAAGGAAAGCCAACACTCACAAAGCTATACACTCATCTCAAACTCATAAAAGAAAATATATGATGCTCAAACTAGACAGCAGGAAGGCTTATGATAGAGTGGGAAGGGGAATCATGGAGAAAGTAATGAGGAAGTTTTGTTTTTGTGAAGGTTGGGTGAAGTGGATTGGGGACATGATCAGAGATTACCGCGTGTCCATTCTGGTTAATGACAGCCCGCAAGGATTCTTGTCCACTTCCTGGGTATTAAGGCAAGGCAATCCCATATCATCGTTTCTCTTCATCATACCAGCAGAAGTCTTAGGGAGAACAATCCAAAGGAAACAGGAAAGCGGACTATGGAAAGGAATACGTATAGCAAATGGCTTGGAGGCAACCACCCACTCTCAGTTTGCGGACGATACATGCTTCTTTGGATTGGCAACCATGGAAGAGGCATGTATTATGAAACGAGTCCTAAATGCCTATAGACTGGCTTTAGGACAATGTGTCAACTGGGGAAAATCAAAGCTCTTCTTCTTCAACACTGAAAGAAAAACACAACAAGCAATAGAAAATCTCTTTGGAGTTCAAATTGGGAAGCTACCTGGTAAATTCCTTGGTACCCCACTCTTTGAGGACATGGCAAAAGCAGAATACTGGAAGGATCTTATTGATGGTTGCTGTTCAGAGATGGCTGGATGGAAGAGCAAGTGGCTGACCTTTGCAGGAAGGCTACTGATGTTAAAATCAGTCATCTCCACAATGCCCATATTTTCTATGTCCTGCTTCAAATTCCCCAAAAAAGCTAGTTAAGTCATCCAGCAGCACATGAGAAAATTTTAATGGAACGAAGGACACGAATAGGAAAAATTCCAACTCAAGGCATGGGACAAGATTTTTCGTCCCAAAGGTGGCGGAGGGGCTGGTCTAAGGGATTGGAAACTCCTTAATAAAGCTATGGGAGCAAAACTCATATGGTAACTATACTCAAACCTAGAGGAAAGATGGGTCCAAGTTTTAGGAGTCAAAGTTTTAGGAGCTAAATATCTGGACAACCAAGACAATGAAAGGATCCTCACTATTGACAACCTGCCTAGAGGATCTGCTCTTTGGAATTTCTTGATCAATTGTAGATGTCTTATCACGGAACACGTCACATTGCAACTAGGAGATGTAGTGAAAGAAGACTTCTGGAATGATTCCTGGTAAGGGCTACGGGCCTTGGAAGATGAAACTCCACGCAACATCATTGAAACCATGACCAGGTGTCGGGGAGTGAAGGTTTAAGATTTCCTTCGACGACTTGTGGTATGGAAGGATGTCACCACTTTAGGATTGTCCCTTGATGATCAAACAAGGCTCAAGGAAATTTTAAAAAGTAGAGTAGTTCTTGCAACCAAGGGGCCATATGTTATCAAGTGGTGTGGTTCAAAAAGCAGGAAATATTCAGTTAAAGTGGGGTATTCATTGCTGGAAAACACTCAGAGGGATATCGATTGGGAGAACTAGTGCTGGCACGACTCGTGTATGTCAAAGGCTGGGGCCTTCACATGGCTTGCAGGTAACAAGCATGCGCTAACTGGAGAAAGATTAATGCAATATGGTTATGCTGGACCATTTAGGTGTGTTTTATGTGCTAAGGTTGAGGAGACATCTGATCATCTATTCTTACATTGTGAATACGCCATAGCAGCCTGGGAGTCTATCTTTAGAAAAGTGAATTGGCAAGGTCCAATGCCCTACAAATTAAAAGATTGGCTGGCATCATGGCCATTAAAATCCCAGCCGTCTACCTTTGTTGCAATTTGGAACATCCTTCCGTCTTCTGTGCTATGGGCTCTATGGAACGAACGAAACAAAATAACTTTCCAAAATAAGGCTAAAGACAGCACCAGATTCCTATCCAGATTGGAAAAGTCAATCTCTAAATTGGTCTCTAATGCGGCTTCCAAAATCAATCCAGAACGCATTCCTTTTAATCGATCGGACGCCTAGATCCAAAAGGAATGGCCATTCAGGTCCGTTAATGGGCTAGGGGGCTAATCCCCGTAAAACCAAGAAGGAATCAGCAATGTGGAATCCACCTGACAAAGGATGGATAAAAATAAACTTTTAAGGGTCTTCTAAAGGAAATCTTTAAATCTCAAGAGTGGGGGCAGTGGCTCGAAGTGAAGATGGAAGCACTATGGCTATGTCAGCAAAACAAATAGCGAACGGTACTATATCATCTTAAAATGGAAGCACTTCCACGTTAAGAGCGTTTAGCCCTCTGAGTAAGTGATTTGCGATCATGTCGAACACCTTGAATGGGTTCCCAGCTTAGATCTGGCATTTTCCCTTGATTCTGCCCCCTTTTGCACTTTCTGTCTGCATTTCCCTAGCATTCTGGACAAAAATTCTGAGATTCTTGACTTTTGGGTCAAGGGTGACATTTTTGGGTCAAGGACTACCTCGAACCTGACCTAGGGTGGGGTCTACCTCGACCTTGACCTAGGGCGGGGTGTACCTCGTCCTTGACCCCACGTCCAAATTTCAAGTTTCCATGATTTCCGGATGTCGGGTTTCGGAAAGAATTGTTTTCCCGCTTCCGGGTCGGCTATTTTGGTCTCCGAAATGGTAAACTCTTAATTATATTTAATTCAGGTCCATTTCTAAAGGGTTGAGGCCTAATTGGAATTTAATTCCCCAAAGTGGACCCTCTAGAGGATTGTGCCCTAGATCACTATAAAAGGAAGCCTTCCTCTCTCATTTTCACATCCACTTTTCATGATCAAAACACCAAGCAATTTCATGATCAAAAGCTCTCAAGGAGATATTCACATTCAAGCAATCTTCCATTCAAGCATTCAAGTCCTCTTCTCCATTCAAGTTCTCCATTGAAGATCAAGGATTCAAGCATTCAAGCCTTTGAAGGGATTTGGTTCAAGCATTCAAGATTCATCATTCAAACCCTAGATCTAGCCATCATAGTGGTGTGATCTTCCTTCAAGATCCATTGTTCATTTGCAAGATCTATTTCATTCTTCTCCCGAGGTGGATTCCAAGCATGCAATCATGGAGGGTTTGATTTACATTTGTGAAATGTTATGTTCAAGCTTTCATATCAACATACTTGTTTACATTTCAAATACAATTGCATATCTATTGAATATCATAGCTTCGTTGTTAGATCTACTTCTACTACTTGCTAGCATTCTCCATTTCAATTTCATTATTAAGGTTGATTCCAAACCGGGTTTTCACCAAGGCAAACCCCTCCCACAACAAACAAAACCATTTTTCTTGTATGTACAGGTATAGGACGGCGAACTGAAGTGCAGATCTGGATACCCATTTCGCCAAATTTCTAGGATCCGCAAACAAATTTTCCGTGGGAGCAGTTGGGTCAAAGAAGACCTAGACCCCGACCTAGGTCGGGGACAACTTAGACACCGACCTACGTCATAGTCGACCTCATCCTTGACCTAGGTCAGAGACGACCTGACCTCAAAAAAAGATTTCTGAGTTTTGTAGATCTCGTAGTTTCGGTTCACAATCACGGAAATCAAGAGTTTTTGAGACTGTCTGACAGGGTTTTCAGCCGATTCTTTTTCGGAGGTAAGTACCTTTAACTCTTCATTTCAACATTAGTCATCTACATTTACTTTCCATATCAATACAATTTCATATAAGTGTAAAATATTGGCTTTGGGGCCTCTTTTATATGCAAACCATTGTTCTAGGACCTCATCCACATTTTACCTTATACATTTTGGTGAACCCGACGTGCTTGCCCCTTTCTTTTATGGAATTAGATGCCCTATTGTGTTTGTGGTGTTCGATTTCCTTTTGATGCTTATGCATTTGGATATATCTAGATCTATTTTCTATGCATTTCTTTATTGGTTATCATGTTGCAAAAGTTATCTCAAGTATTTTTCAAGTGCTTTATTGAACCTTTGGATGGGGATGTTGATTTTTCTCTTCCTCATGAAACCATTGTGAATGATCCCTTGGATAAAGACATTGATTTATCCCCTCCTCATGAAGAAGCTTCGATACAAGAGGGTGATTTATTAATGGATGACATATTCATACATGATGATGTATCGTTTTCTAAAACACACTCCCCTTATGCAAACATTTTAGGGAAAGAAGATGACATTATAGATGCTTTACCTCCATTTGGGATTCCTTCTAGTGATGAGGCATTAGTGGAGAATGATATGAATTCCCTTAATGTTCTCCCTCTTAGTGATGATCTTATGGAGAATCAAGATTCTATCGTTTTCTAAAAGACACTCCCCTTACGCAGACATTTTAGGGAAAAAAGATGACATTATAGATGCTTTACCTCCATTTGGGATTCCTTCTAGTGATGAGGCACTAGTGGAGAATGATATGAATTCCCTTAATGTTCTCTCTCTTAGTGATGATCTTATGGAGAATCAAGATTCTACCTCATCTCCTCCTAGGATGTCTTCTTTTCTTCCTACTTGTGAATCAATTTGTAGTGTTGAGACAACTAATATGGTTTTTCCAAAACCCTTGTTGACTATCAAAGGTTGTCCTCGCAATACTATCAAAGGTAAACCTATGGATGCTTTCAATGATCAAGATTCTATAGGTCACACTTATCGTACAAGGAATAACCCTCAACCTAATCCAGTGGTTTCTACTTCTTTACCACCTTCTCAACCTATTCTTCCTCCTCCACCCCATCTTCCTAGCAAGGAGTATAATTTGATAAACCAATTGCAAAATGCCCCTACCAAGATTTCTTTATGGGAGCTTCTTCAAACTTCACCTACCTACTATGAAGCCTTGGAAAAAGCTCTAGCAACTCTTCCTACTCCACCTCCTAATCAAGAGAACATCAATAACTTCTTACAATGCACGCATGCTACCCCAAGTCCTCCTGACATTGTATTTACTCAAAAGGATTTGCCTTCTAAAGAAGTTCAAAATCAATATGATGCTCTTATGGTTGCTATTTCTATTAATAAAAGTATCATTCGTAGGACCTTGATTGATAATGGATCTGGGCTTAATGTTTGTAGCATAGACATGTTCAAAGCGATTAACGCCGATCTTTCAACTATTCAACTTGACAATGTTCCTATACGTGGATTTGATAACATTGCTAAGAACACTTTAGGAATCGTTACCTTACCTATCAAAGTAGGTCGGGTCATCTTGAATACTCCTATTCATGTTATGCCTAGACCTCTCAATTATAACATTCGTTTGGGTAGACCTTGGTTGCATGAGATGCATTTTGTTCCTTCCACCCTTCATCATAAAGTCAAGTTTATAAATAACAATGGGATGTATACACTTCATGTGGATGATGCGCCTAATCCTTGTTTGAATATTCAAAACCACATTACTCCTACTCCTAATAGTAATCCTCCTTCCTCTAATGCTCTTCCTGATGATGATTGGGGAACTGTCGATTTTACTCCTACCTTTATTGGAGAGTATAAGGTTAATGATTTTGATTTTATGAAGCAACAACGAGAATTTGAACGAGTTTTTACTTCTACTTCTAATACCCTTCATAATAACTTTATCGCTGCTTCTACCCACACTTAATCTATCAAACCTACTAATGACGACATAGTAACTACTAAAGTTCCATTGACTCCTTCTGATATGGTTTCTGGTTACGGTCTTGGTTATCATTTCCTAGTTAAACAAGGATTCCATGGTCAAGCATGTGGTAAACATAAACAGGGAATTCAAATGCCCTTACACACTAGGGGGCATGACCATTCTTATGTATTGGGATTTAATCCTCAACAACAAATCAATGTTAACATCTCAAATAACACTTCAAAACATGATGAAACTATGAAGGAATTTGACCAAGAAGTTCTTTTGCCTAAACTCCTTCGTGCTAAGATGATTGCTAGACCTAAACGCAAAAAGAAACGTAGTCCACACTTGAAGATTCTTCCTTTTTGTTTATATCATAGATTTCCTGATCACTCTACTAATGAATGTCAAGCTTTACATTATAAGATTAGGCAGCTCATTGATAGTAATGTTATTTATATATCATGTGGCAATGAGTTGTATTTCAATCCTGTTTTCCATAAATAACATTTATGTTCTTATTATAGAGCTCCACATTATGTAAACAATGTTAGCTTAATCCTTGGGGGCTTGTTGTCTTGTATAGTTTTGTGAGCGACATAATAGGTCCCCTTCCATCCTTGTTCCAACGCTTGGGGGGCAAGGATGCCATCTCCTCCTTTTTTGTCTTTCCGGGATTCACCTCTTTCCTTGGTTAAGCAGTATTTATCTATTATGTGATATCCAATCATACATGAAAATTTTGGTTTGCATTGAGGATCTTTTTCCTTGATCACAACCTATTTCGTTTTTTGGCGTTGGATTTCCATGATTGATAAATCTCTCACCTTGTTAACTGAATAGTGTGCTATCCTTCACAAGGGTTACTTTTTCACTTATTGCATGATATCTCTTTGCATTCATCCCTTCCATGGCCTCATAGGAGCTGTAACCTTCTTGGCTTGGATTGGGTGTTGTCTATGGATATTGTCTTGATGTTGAAGAAGGCTTTATCCTTGTTCTTTTCTTTCCTTAACATGTCAAAATAGTATGTTTTTGCCATCTTAAGGAGGGGGGCATATATATGGCCTCCCTCGTTCTATATTATGCATTTTTGTTCTAACCGTTTGTTTTGCAGTATGCTAAATCTTGGAAGGTAACGCACATAAGTTGCTAAATCCTGAAGGGACACGCATTTCCAATTTCAAATATGCTAAATCCTCTGAAGGTAACACACATAAGTTGCTAAATCTTGAAGGCACATGCATTTCCAATATGCTAAATCTTCCGATGGTAACGCACATAAGTTGCTAAATCCTGAGGAGACACATTTCATATTCATAGTGATACAAGAAGGTGGATCTATGGGTATTCCAGAAGCCGTCAGAAGATGCACTACAATTTCAAGGCACAGTTTATGGGTGAACCTATTGGGCTCTCCCTCCAGGGTGATTCACAGTAAGGTGGGCATCTTACTAGGCAAGGTAATCACTTTCTCCTTTCTCTCTTTTCGCTTTCATGCTAGTAGGACTAGATCATGAAGCTATGTTATCTATAGTGTTACTCTTATCTTTCTTATGTAATCATTTATGCTTTTCTAAAAGCTTTCCAAATATGATATTAGTACGAGAAATATTTCTTAGCGAGGTTTCTTATGCTAATTGATTTGGGTTGTTTAGTACTAACCCCTGTTCTTTTGGTTTTCTCTTTTCGCACCCTCATGCGTGTATGTTGAGTTAGAATCCTTAGCCTAGGGGCTTGTGTCCTTAGCTAAGTGTTATTTTATCTCGTTGTGAATCCACTTGGATCTCCTCTTTCTTCTCCTTTACCAAGAGTTTGCATCGAGTCTCTTGCTAAAGTGGGGGCTTAATGTATCATCTTAAAATGGAAGCACTTCCATGTTAAGAGCATTTAGCCCTACGAGAAACTGATTTGGGATCATGTCGAACACCTTGAATGGGTTCCCGGCTTAGATCTAGCATTTTCCCCTGATTCTGCACGCTTTTCCACTTTCTGTCTGCATTTTCCTAGCATTCTGGACTGAAATTCTGAGATTCTTGACTTTTGGGTCAAGGGTGACATTTTTGGGTCAAGGACTACCTCGACCCTGACCTAGGGCAGGGTCTACCTCATCCTTGACCCCAGGTCCAAATTTCAAGTTTCCATGATTTCCGAATGTCGGGTTTCGGAAAGAATTGTTTTCCCGCTTTCGGGTCGGTTGTTTTGGTCTCCGAAACGGTAAACTCTTAATTATATTTAATTTAGGTCCATTTCCAAAAGGTTGAGGCCTAATTGAAATTTAATTCCCCAAGGTGGCCCCTCTAGAGGATTGTGCTCTAGATCACTATAAAAGGAAGCCTTCCTCTCTCATTTTCACATCCACTTTTCATAATCAAGACACCAAGCAATTTCATGATCAAGAGCTCTCATGGAGATATTCACATTCAAGCAAGCATTCATTCAAGCAATCTTCCATTCAAGCATTCAAGTCCCCTTCTCCATTCAAGTTCTCCATTGAAGATCAAGGATTTAAGTATTCAAGCCTTTGAAGGGATTTGGTTCAAGCATTCAAGATTCATTATTCAAACCCTAGATCTAGCCATCATGGTGGTGTGATCTTCCTTCAAGATCCTTTCTTCATCTTCAAGATCTATTTCATTCGTCTCCCAAGGTGGATTCCAAGCATGCAATCATGGAGGGTTTGATTTACATTTGTTAAATGTTATGTTCAAGCTTTCATATCAACGTACATGTTTACATTTCAAATACAATTGCATATCTATTGAATATCTTAGCTTCGTTGTTACATCTACTTCTAATACTTGCTAGCATTCTCCATTTCAATTTCATTATTAAGGTTGATTCCAAACCGGGGTTTGACTAAGGCAAACCCCTCCCCAAACAAACAAAACCATTTTTCTTGTAGGTACAGGTATAGGACAGCGAATTGAAGTGCAGATCTAGATACCCATTTCGCTGAACTTCTAGGATCCACGAACAAATTTTCCGTCGGAGCAGTTGGGTCAAAGACGACCTAGACCCCGACCTAGGTCGGGGACAACATAGACACCGACCTAGGTCATAAACGACCTCATCCCTGACCTAGGGAAGAGACGACCTGACCTCAGAAAAAGATTTCTAGGTTTTGTAGATCTTGCAGTTTCAATTCAAGATTGTGGAAATCAATAGTTTCTGAGACTGTCTGATAGAGTTTTCAACCGATTCATTTTCGGAGGTAAGTACCTTTATCTCTTCATTTCAACATTAGTCATCTACATTTACTTTCCATATCAATACAATTTCATATAAGTGTAAAATATTGGCTTTGGGGTCTCTTTTATGTGCAAACCATTGTTCTAGTACCTCATCCACATTTTACCTTATATAGGAACTAACAACCAAGCGGAATGTATGGCAACAATCGAAGCAACCTTGCTCAGGCTGAAGATTGGGGTGTCCAATATTCACCTCGAAGACGACTCACAAGTGACTATTTGTGGCATTGTGAAAGGGGAATTAGAGGCCTCGCACCTAGATAAACACACAAGCAAATTCGAAGTCTCTTAGAGGGGTTTGTAGACTTCAAAGTCTCACATGTACTAAGGGAAGTGAATGGCATTGCTCATAAGCTATCTAAGTTTGGGGCATGTGAAAACAACACAGAGCTTTTTGAAGATTTTCGAGGGATAACACCTCATGATTTTGTTTGTGCTTCGAATCTTTACGCAACCCAATAATTAATGGGTTTGGCAGAGGTAGCCTCAAAAAAAGACCATCATGAGGCCAACTTGTCCGAAAATCATAAAAAATTAATACAGGCCTTAAAGGAGAGGAGAATTTATGCACATAAGTAACAATGATTCACCTCAATCACATGCTTAAGCCCTGATGATTTCTCGGCATCGGTGTTGGAGCTTCTTGAAAGATCCAAATTGCTCTTAAGTATTGAAGATCTCCATCAATTTCTGAGGTGTGTTTCTCTGCCAGAGCAAGTCATGGAAGCCAATCTGTGTCTTAAAACAAAGGGACGGATTCCGGGGTTCGATGGACAAATTCAATGCCGGCGCCTGGGCAATGTTTTCAAATTCAAGGTTGATGAATTCATGATGGCTGTGAGGTCGATGTTTGGGCCTGAATATTTGGATGCTGGATGGAGGCCGTGCTTCAATGGAGAGGTGGCCTCGCTATTCTTATCCATGGGCCTGTTGGTCGGAGCAAGGAAGAAGTGAAAGACATTGCCAACTTTTACCTGAAGCCGCAATGGTCTAGTGGCTTGGAAAACATCATTGAATGAGCTGTATTGGGGTTTGGAATTGACATGAAAGACGACCCTTGAAGAATGGCTCCATGAATGTAAAGACTATCTTTTTTGATAAACAAAAATTATGTTACCGATAAAAAAATAATAATAATAAATAATTTATAATAAAATATAAATGACTATAATTATAGTAAACGATTAAATTAAATTATATAATAAATAAACAAATACTGACATATTAATAAATAAACAAATATTAATATAAGCCTAAAACGCTGACATAAATACTAAGGCGGTAATCATTACGCAATCTCTAAACTATGGAAGAAGACTCGCACACAATCTTTCTGACCATTATCTAGTGACTGAGGATGAATATATTGTTTCCCTTCATCAAACACAGGTAATGAACAAGCATTCAAATGTATGGACAAAGGCACATAGGAGACACCTCAGCAACAATAGTCCAAGTGTGTTACACCCATAGACTTGTCGCAAGTATCATACGCAAATATCATCAGTACTACTAAAGTCTCCCTGACCCTGACATTTGCATAGAAAGATATTTTACGTTAAGCATCTATAATCAAATACCAAAGACAAATTTAATAGTTAGAATAAAGGTAGCGAATGACACATATCAATTTCATGGACAATAGCAAATAATAGCAATCAAGATAAGGGTTCATTGTCGGAGATAATAAGCATAGATACCACTTAAGATATGTTACTAGTAACTGTTAATATTTATAGCCTGTCGGCTTAGATCAAACTTGGACTGCAGAATTAATAATTATTTATTATTAATGAACACCCTAAACTACCGATTTTATAATGATAATAGTATTGTTATAAAATAAAAAAGTATTTAATATATATTGCAATTTTTAAATAAAAAGGGTCCATTATTTGGACAAGTCGGCCCTCCTTGAGGATGACTATTTTGATTATATTCTCATATATATAAGAATCGATTTTGAGAGGAAGAGATCATCAAAAACATAATATGTTCTCTGCTCTGCAAAATCAGCTACCTGCAAAATTTATCTCTGCCCTTCTTGAGCGAATTTGACCTAGCTCTAATTGGCAATCAGCAGCAAGTACGGACATTAATTCTGCAGAGTGGAATTCAAACTAGGGCTGGAATCTAGACCTGTTGTAGCAGAAATTCATTTAAGGCAAATCTACATCAAATTTGATCAAGCTAAAGGACAAATCGGGTGCCTTCTTTCCAGCTTGCTCTATGATATATTGTTTCAATTCAGGTCATCTCTAGATTGTTAATTTCCTTTGATTAATCTGAATATCTCAACATGGTATCAGAGCCAAGTTAGAATAAAAGATCATACTCAGATTTTTAAGAAAATTAGTCTTAAACCCTAAGATTTGAAACATGGAATGTTCAGCCCTATATTCAGCCTTGTCTACCCAAACCTCAAACAAACTCTCTTGGGTTATTGATAATGGAGCCTCAAGGCACATCTCTGGGTTCCGGGAAAAGTTTGATAATTTTTCAGAAAACATAAAGGAAAATGTCACCATAGGAGATGACACCTCATATCCAATTATGGGCTTTGGGAATTGTAACATTCAATTAAAGTCTGGCATATCTTTGCAACTATATCATGTTTTATATGTTCCGAGCATAAAGAGAAACCTAGTTTCAATATCAGCACTTGAGGATAAAGGGTATAAAATTGCCTTTATGGATGGGAAAGTCTTAGCTTGGACCAAAAACTCTACCTTAAAACAAGCTTACACCATAGGACTTAGACATGAATGTCTTTATAGACTTGATACTATTTCATCTCAAGCCCTAATGGTTGAATCAATCAACTCGAGTGATCTTTGGCACAAGAGGCTAGGACATCTAAACTTTCAATCATTATCTTCTATGGATAAAATTGTAGTAAGCTTCCCTCATTTATCTCCTAGGCATGAAGGAATTTGCAAAGGATGTGCATTAGGGAAAAATATCAAATCCTCCTTTCCTAGTAGTGAAAGCAAGACTAAATAAATTTTCGAAATAATTCATTCGGATCTTTGTGGACCCATGTCCGTACCGTATATTAGAGGATATCTCTATTACATCATCTTTGTAGATGACTTTTCACGAAAAACTTGGATATATTTTCTTAAGAACAAGGAATCTATTGATGTTCTCAACAAATTCAAAGAGTTCAAAGCTTTAATAGAGAATCTTATGAACAAGAAAATAAAAATTCTTAGAACGGATAATGGCGGAGAATACATTTTTGAAATCTTTAGCTCCTTTTGTATCGAATCAGGGATTAAGAGGGAGTTCATTGTTCCTTACAACCCTCAGCAAAATGGAATAGCTAAAAGGAAGAATAGAACCATAGTTGAAGCAACTAAGGCCATGTTATGTGATCAAAATTTGCATACTTCACTATGGGCTGACACATCCAACACTACAGTTTACATTCAAAATACATGTCCTCATTCAACTCTGCACAATAAAACTCTTGAAGAGGCATTTAGTGGTTACAAACCTGATGTGAGTCATCTTCGAATATTTGGTTGTCCTGTGTATTTTCATGTTCCAAAAGAAAAGAGGACAAAATTAGAACCTTCAGGAAAGAAAGGAATATTTGTGGGATATAGTGCATCTGCCAAGGCATACAGGATATATGTTCTAGGACAAAGACATATTGAATTCAGCAGAGATGTTATATTTGAAGATCTTGTTTTCTCTATCTCTAAAGATTTGGCATATGATGAATTAACTCATTCCAACCCTCTTGAGAATCAGGAGGGGTATCATGATATTGTTGAACATGATCAAGTAAATGAACCTAGCACCTCCATCATCAAGAAAAGACCGTCGTGGGCCACCAAAATGTTGGAAGATGCCAACAACTTTGCAGCTCTGGAAGGAACTTTCAGGGAAAGTAAAAGACCTAAGAAATACTCTAACTATGCTGCACTTATGAGTGAAATTATAGATTTTGAACCCTCTTCTGTTTGTGAAGCACTTAAAATCCAACCCTGGAAAGATGCAATGTCAAAAGAATATGGATCCATAATCAAGAACGATGTATGGGATATTGTTCCTAGACCCAAGAACAAATCCGTGGTATCATCAAAATGGATATTCAAGACTAAACATGTTGTGGATGGTAGTATTGAGAAACATAAAGCCAGATTTGTAGCCAAAGGATTTACCCAAAAGGAAGGAATAGATTATGATGAGACATTTGCTCTCGTTGCTTGATATTCCTCAGTTAGGGCAATAATTGCAATTGCAGCTTCCAAAGGTTGGAAGATCCATCAAATGGATGTTAAAACTGCATTTCTTAATGGAGAAATTGAAGAGGAAGTGTATATAGAGCAACCTGAGGGATTTGTTACAAAGGATCAACAATCTTATGTATGCAAGCTTAAGAAAGCTTTATATGGGCTCAAACAAGCTCCTCGAGCATGGTATGAAAGGATTGATCGCTATCTTCAAAATCTAGAATTTTCAAAGAACGATGCAAATCCTAATATCTACTTCAAGCTATCAGATGGAGACATGTTGACCTTAGTACTATACGTAGATGATCTTCTAATCATAGGAGAAGAATACCTAATAGCAAATTGCAAGCAAGACCTTGCAAAGGAATTTGAAATGAAGGATCTTGGCCTTCTTCACTATTTTCTTGGTTTAGAAGTGTGGCAACAATCCTATGGAATTATTGTAAATCAAGGAAAATATACGGTTGATATTTTAAAGAGATTTGATATGATGGATTGTAGACCAATGTCCATACCTATCGAAATCAACCTCCTCAAGTTAAGAGAAGCCTTGGCTAGTTCTGAGGCAGCAGATGCTAGTTTGTACTGTCATATTATTGGATCTCTTTTGTATCTAGTTAACACTAGACCTAATATCTGTTATGTTGTAAATCCTCTAAGTCAGTTTATGGTAGAACCTAAACAATTGCATATGAGTCCAGCTGAGCATATTTTGAGATATCTTCGTGCGACAATTGAGTATGGTCTATTATACAAAAATGTAAAATTGGATCTTCATAGCTTTACAGATTCAGATTCGGCAGGATGCATTATAGATTGGAAGAGTACATCTGGATGTTGTTTTAGCTTGGGATCAGCTATGATTTCTTGGTTTACCAAGAAACAAAACTCCGTTGCTCAGAGTTCAACAAAAGCGGAGTATATTGCAGCTTCTCTCAGAGCTAGAGAAGTAGTTTGGTTAAGGAAACTCATAGTGGGATTATTTGGACAACCTATGGAACCTACTGTTATCTTGTGTGATAATCAAAGTTGCATTAAACTTGCCATCAACCCTATGTTTCATAATAGGTCCAAACATATTGAGATTCCTTATCACTATGTCAGGGACATGGTGGAAAGAAAGGCCATTAAATTAGAATATGTATGTACTAATGAACAAACTGCAGGCATTCTCACCAAACCTTTAGCAAGAGGCAAACTTGAACATTTTAGGAATAAACTTGGCTTGGTGAAAATATGAGTTTGTTGTACTAACATTTCATTTGTGTTAAAGCTATTTATGCTTGCATGTGAATTGTGGCAGTTCACATTTATATTTTTGTTAAATATCATTGATTTGATTTCTTGTGGATCAAGGATCCACATCTGCATGGATCAAGGATCCATTGCGGAGTAATGGGTGAGACATCATGGATTTGAAGTCAAAAGACCATTACACCTAATAATGGGTGAGACATCATTTGATGTCAAAAGACCATTACACCTAGTAATGCGTCAGACATCAGGGATTTGATGTCAAAAGACCATTACTCTGAGCAATTGGTGAGACATCATGGATTTGATGTCAAAAGACCATTGCTCCGAGCACTTGGTGAATATCATGGATTTGATATTTGTAAGACCAATGCTCGAGGATATCATGGATTTGATATCTTGTCGATCAAGGATCCACATTCGCATGGATCAGGGATCCATTGCTAAGTAATGGGTGAGACATCATGGATTTGATGTCAAAACACCATTACTCCAAGCAACTAGTGAGACATCATCGATTTGATGTCAAAAGACCATTGCTCCGAGCACTTGGTGAATATCATAGATTTGATATTTGATGCTCTTAACATCATGGACTTGATGTCTCTATATATTGGAGAATTTGGTAATTCAATGTTATCATGAATATCATGGACTTGATATTCCTGTGGATCTAATCAATCCACTCATTCAGAGGATAACGATTTGAGCCAAATTTTTATATAGACTTGGACTTACGGTAGATAAGATCTACCTTCATAGACTTGGAATCTATGATATCTCTGGATAGGGTATCCAAGATGATTATGTTTTTGTTCTCACTATCAAGGGTGATAGTTAAGGGTGTGTCCTGGAATAGATGGGATCTATGGTTTGATCCTACCCTCCAGTCTAAGGGGGAGTGTTAATATTTATAGCCTGTCAGCTTAGATCAAACTTGGACTGCAGAATTAATAATTATTTATTATTAATTAACACCCTAAACTGTCGATTTTATAATGATAATAGTATTGTTATAAAATAAAAAAGTATTTAATATATATTGTGATTTATAATTAAAAAGGGTCCATTATTTGGACAAGTCGGCCCTCCTTGAGGATGACTATTTTGATTATATTCTCATATATATAGGAATCGATTTTGAGAGCAAGAGATCATCAAAAACATAATATGTTCTCTGCTCTGCAAAATGAGCTACCTGCAAAATTTATCTCTGCCCTTCTTGAGCGAATTTGACCTAGCTCTCATTGGCAATCAACAACAACTAAGGAGATTAATTCTGCAGACTGGAATTCGATCTAGGGCTGGAATTTGGACCTGCTGTAGCAGAATTCATTCAAGGTGAATCTACATCAAATTTGATCAAGCTAAAGGAAAAATCGGGTACCTTCTTTCGAGCTTGCTCTATGATATATTGTTTCAATTTAGGTCATCTCTAGATTGTTAATTTCCTTTGATTATTCTGAATATCTCAACAGTAACAACAATTATATCAGTTTGAAGTTATTGAGTGTGTTGACATATTTAAGTTGTCATTGGTTAAGTTAGATGCAAACATCATTCCAACTGGTAGACCACTCATACTCCTTAATAGGCACTGGTAGACCTAACAAAGTATATGTACCGGTAGACCAAACAAAATATCTACAACCGGTCTATTAGAACATACAGGGGCTGTATGAACAACAGGGTATAAGATTGATACTGGTCGACAGCATGTTAATCTGCATCGGATTATACAGAGGAGTCTAAGTTAAAACCGAATTATACGGAACATTCACAGTTTAGAATTGGAGTTAGCTTTTTAACAGGAGTTAGTTTTATTTCTACACGGATGTTTCAAAGTTATAGGACACAAAAGAAAAGTTGTTGAATATACAGAGCAGGAGAAAGATACCTTCTGAGAGAAGCTACAAACACAAGAGGTGAAAGGCAGAGAGGTTCAATAGCCAAGCAGAGTGAAAAGGGTATCAGGTATGATCTAATCAAACAAAATGTGTCATTAGAGATCATTGCTTTTACATTGTTAAGGCATATTTGAAATCCCTCTATCAGGATGAACCCTAACAAGTTCGTTGTATAAATCCCTTAACCGGGTAACATCTTAATTGGCGTTTAAAGTCCATTTGCAAGGCGACTCCTAATAGAGTCAAGATCTTAATAGGTCTTCTACCAAATCCCTTTACCGGGTAGCACACTTACAAGTGCTTTGTAAGATCTTAATAGGGCATCTTTATTACTGCAATAGTGAAGTTGTGAGATCTGTCTCACCGTGTTTTTTTTCTTTCTAACCAAGGGTTTCCATGTATATATGATGTGTTGATCTGAGTATTTCTATTTCAGTTTATGAATGGTTGATTATATTCTATCTATTCTGCAAGAATTTATATACAAGGTTTAATTGAAATAGAAATAGTATTTACTGATTCACCCCCCCCTCTTAGTAACTGGTTAGGAATAACAATTGGTATCAGAGCCTCGGGTTCTCGAAGATATAAAGTTTGACCGCTTGAGTAAAAGATCATGGACAGTTACAGGTATCAGAAGCAGCTTGAGGAAGCCAATGACATCATTGCCTCTCTTGAGAATAGGCTAAGAAAATCCCTTGCTAAAAGAAAGGAGATGGCTCTGCAGTTGAGTGAGAGCAATGAAACGATTGAGGAACTCTTTGGGCAAAGTGGATCAGATGAAGCTGAGGAGGCAGTCTTTGAGCTTATGGAGAAGAATCAGATCCTAACCAATCAAATCTCCAACCTGAAAAGGGAGTAGGTAGATAATGCCCTAAAGATGACTGAATTAATTGAGAAAAAGAGGAAAGTTGAAGATGAAAGAAACACTACAGTGAAATCACTAGCAGCCTCTGAGAGAGCAAGAAATCTGGTAGAAGAAGCAGTAAGAGAAAGTGATCTTGTCCTTCTGCAACTTCAAGAAGACATGCAGATAGTCACTCAAGAAAATGCCAACATGCAAAAGAATTGCCATGATAAAGACGATGCATACAAGAGGCTGGCAATTGAGTTGTATCAATTGAAGGAACAAATGAAAGCCTTCGAAGAAAGAAATGAAACACTCAAAAGATACAATGAAAGCTCAGTAAAGCTTGAAGAGAAACTGAAGGCTCAAAGAAAGCACAAAGATCCCACACGACTTGGGTTCACCGGTCAAAACACCAAGTAAACCGGTGAGTCATCTGGAGTCAAGAAAAGCAAGAAGGAAAAGAAGAAGCCGCTAGAACAAAGGGGTAAAAATACCTTCAACACTTCTTGCAATCACTGTGGCAAACCGGGCCATAAAACAAGTAACTGCAAAAATGCACCGGTAAAGTCAACTAACAAATACTGCAAAAACTGTTACAAGTATGGCCACAACACCTCTCAATGTCGGTCTCTTCCCAACAGTTTGTCCAGTGGAAGCAGGGGAAGCTTCAAGGGCCATTGCTACTCATGCAACAAGTTTGGACACAAGGCTGAAGAATGCAGATCCAAAACAATGGCATTTAGATCCCCACCAAGACCAATATTCTCTAAAGCAACCATAATGACTCATGGTGTCATTCACCCAAGAAAAGAAGGGTAAATCCATGGAAGCCAATCGGGATAGCCTGTTACACCTGCAACAAAGTTGGACATCTGGCCAAAGATTGTAGGAACCGGCCAGTGAACCAAAGAAAAGGATCGGTCAAACCGGTGAAGAAGACCCTGTCTCCCATTCGAAAGGACAAGGGAAAAGAGACCGAAAAAGAATTCAATAAGATTTGGTTTAGGAAGGAATCAAAGAGCTCCACTGAGGAGAAGACAAAGGTCAGATCATCATCTGCTAATGGTGATATCTCTTCAACAAACTGAGCCTAAAAAGCTTAGAGGGAACCGGTAGCCCGTCTACGGTTCCTGGTAAGACTAGTGAGCAAGAAACTCACTAAATCAGGAAGTAAAACCGGACAAGATTACTGAACTATCCTTTGATCAATAGGTAAAAGCCTGAATACCGGTTGGCAAAAAAGGAAAGAAAGGTTAGGTAAGGTAATTAATCTTGTAGTCGTTAACTAATAGTTACCGTTTGGTAATTACCGTTAGACCCTAAATCTATATAAAGGAAGGAGGATTACTCATATCACTTTACTTTGCGATTTGTGATTATGATGTGTTATGCTTGAGTAATTTTCTCGTGCTTTGATTCAAAGATCACCGTTAAATCATTTTCCCAAGGACGATCAAGTGATTTTTGAGTAAACCGATCGATAGAAATGGCTTCATTATCTTGTGTTGTCAAACTGATCAAAGGAAATCTTGTCGAACGACCTATTTACGACATTATGACAGAACAAAACAGGGAGAACGACATGTCTGGTGCACTGTCATCTATTCCAAACGAAGTTCTCATGACTGAAGATGTCACAGCCTTCATTTATGCTAAGCAAGATGAACAGGGCGAAACCTTCATCCAGAGCGAGTACCTCTCGTTGTGCAAAGACGGAAAGCTTCTGGATAAATATGCGAAGATGGTATCTGCAAGGTTGATAAATGGAGTCTGCTATCCAACCATGTTTCAACCAGATTGGATACAATTGGTTCTCAGTCATGTGCATGAACCTGGCTTCTGGCTTGCGAAAGGCGCATGCACCCAAAACACCAAGGAAGATCTGCACAGAGTGATTAGGTACAGCGACAAAGGGGAAGCCCTCACCCTCAGAACCATCTCCAATGCCATTGTCGCTAAACTGACAAAATCAAAATCTGACAATCGGCTGATGACCGTCAATGATATTGAAGATGAAGGAGTTCGATTCGCATCTGCAATGATAGGTTATAAAATCTATCAATCAAGCAACCTGAACAGTGTGTCGGGAGGATCCATTCATGTCGTTATCGGATCATGCATGACAACGCACAATATGACCTATGCGCCATGCTTGGAGGGCAAATTTTTGAAAACTTGAAGAAGCTCGGTGTTGTGAAAAAGAAGTTCCATAAATACAGAACCCTACTGGTATGTCTATTCTTCTACAATCAGAATTACTTTCTGGGAATAGGCAAGATTACATGGGGAACCGATAGACCGGTGATGATACAAATCAGTGAAATGGACAACAAACTCGGAAACTAGTTTAGTAAAGTCATGAATGACTTTTTTGAGGCATTCCAGCTGAGGATGCACGCCAAGGAAATGATTCCCTTAACTATCATTGAATTTTACAAGGATGAGGTGTGTTTCCTAGTAACCACCGATCATTGCATCATTCAAGTTGTGGAACCAAGAACCGAGTATGCGTCGGAGCTCGATTATGAGATCTACTCAAAGACAGCCAAGGCATATGCAGATGCCTTACAAGAGGGTGATCTAGATCTCTCAGCATACCGGTTCGGAACATATGAGGAGATAATGGAAAATCTGAAGAAGTCTTCAGTGAAAGAACCGAAGAAGGTATATGTGAAGATGTCTCCCACAACTAAGAAGAAACCGATAGCAGAACAACCCAAAGTTCAAAAGAAGAGACCACAACAAGCACCCAGTGCTCCAGGGGAAGAAAATGAAGAATCAAAGACTGAAGACACCATTCCTCTTATGCAAAAGAAGAAATCTGCTAAACCAGTGAAAGAGGATGCACCGAGAGGAAGAAAACCCACAATTGATGAATTTGCGACAGGTTTAAAGAATTTAGGTGGTATGGCATCAGTTGGAAGGCGGTACAATCTTGCCACAGAATAAGACAGGAGGAAAACAGAAGAAATCGTAGTCTATTGCATTCATAAGTTCAATCTAACTCTGACTGAACTTCATAGAACATTACCTGATAATCTTCAAGAAATTATTGAAGCAAGATGGAAAGCTTCAATGGAAAGAGAAAAGGAGCTAAGGAGTAGGGCTCTGCTTGAAGTTCAGAATCACTTAACTCTAGAGGAAACTCACCAAGCAGAATTGCACAGGCAAAATTTCCTAATAAGAAAAAGGATAAGTCAAATGCTTATTGGAGAAGTTGACAAGGTTCACGAGGAAGGTATGGCAACATAGACAAAACTTCTTCAAACCCAACAATAGGCAGAAGAAGCATGCTAGAAAAACACTAGCCACCGGTCAAAGAAACTAGTAAAGGAAAGGGAATTCTGGGAGCTGAGGCTCAAGTCAAAGCAAAGGTATCGACTGAACTGGTCATCGTCGATATCACTGAGGACAAAGGTGGCGATCTGGCTCCACCAACCATACTGGTTTCTCCAGAAAAAGGTAAGGCTTGTACAGTGACTGTAAATGATATTGTAGATGAAGTCATGGATTTTGGTGAAGTAGCCAATGCGGCTAAATGGTTTAGTGTGTTAGGAGAGGAAGATAAACAAGCGATAATCGTGGCTCTGTTGGAAACCTTCCTAGATTTCAACAAAAGTCTAAGAGACTATAGGTCTAAGTTTCCTCCTGAACTGAATACTAGACTTGTGAATAAGTGGAGAACCGGTCTACACACAAACAATAAAATTGTTAAGGAGACATTGTCACTAGTACAACCTGATCTCAGTGAAGAAACGATTAAACTTCTAATGGAGGAGGTATCTATGAATCTGGATACAAAGAATAGAGTTGCCAAGATAGTAAATGCTTATGAAAAAGAAGTCTATCAAGAGACACTTGAGTTCTGGCAACAGTATGATTTTAGTGTTCTCAAGGCAACAGGTCTACAGGAAGAACCTGAGAAAGTACAGGGAACCACCGGTTCAATTCACTGCTTGTGAAGAACCAACAATTGGCGAGCAAGAAGTTCCTAAGGAACAGTTCACATCCGGTGAACAGGTGATCTGGGAGATCAAGTTTTACCAGAGGAACAAGTACCGGTAGAGTCATTGGTCAAGATGACTACTGACAATACAATAGGTGAAGAAGAAATTGTTGTGGGTGAGCTACATACAGCTGAGGAGCAGCACACAGAGCCACCATCAGAATAGGAAGTTCCACCGGAAGAGCAATTACATCCGAAAGAGGAAATCCACATAGAAGAAGCCCCACCAGAAGAACAAGTTCTACAACAGGAAGTAGCAAGACCAAAAGAAGAGATCCTACCTGAAGAAGTGGTACAACCAGTAGAAGTACAACCCAGTAGAAGTACAGCCAGAAGGAGAAGAAAATCAAGAACAAGAGTTACCTGTACATGTTGAACAAGACAAGCTTGCATAAGAACAACCGGTACTGGAACCAAAGCAAAAGGAACAAGTTGATGTTCCTAGCTCATCCTCATCTAAGAGGAAGTTAACTTTTGCGGCAGAACTGAAGCCAACAAGAGAAAAGTTAGCGAAACTGTAGTTGACATAAGCAAGATGTCAACTAGGCAACTAAAAGAGCTAACCAAGAGGAAACAAGACATGGTCCTCACAAGTGTAAGGAACATCCTGTACAACTTTGTACCAAATGTAGATATTGATGAAGATGAACCTATGATTGATCAATTGGAGATTTTGGCACAAGCAATAGCAGAAGATGCCACCGATCCAGAGACAGTTGCCATTGATCATTATGAGAAGAAGAGAATAGAAATTCTCCATAAACAGGTTAAAGAGTTAAAAGTTACTGTATCTACAAACACAAGGGTACTCCAACAACAGCTACAGGTTGCAGGAAGACTAATGACAAGAACTTCAAATTTTGATGACTTTGTTCAAGATATCACAAAGAAGTCATCTAAGACTTCAGAAGATATAAGAGTTCTTTCCTCTCAATTTGATATAAAGAACTCCTCTGCAACAGAGGACAGCAAATAGATGACCAGTCTTTCTCTAATTTTGAGAAAAGCTTTAGAAGAGAAGACAAAGAGAATCCAAGATTTCATTGGATTCCAATTATTTCTGGCCCCAACATTTGATTTAATGCAGCGGACAGCAACAGAGGCTAAGAATCTGATCAAGGAACCAGACTACAAGACTGTAGAAGACATGGAGAATATAATTATATTGCTGCAAGCACCACAGAAAAATCTGGAACATGTCACCGGTCAGTGGAATCCTTCTCTACATACAACAAAGAAAATATATAAAGATATATTCACAAAGCTACAGGTATAAATAGGAACAACAATGGAATATCTACTCTTTGTCCTATGAAGGCAAAAAGGGGAAGAAGATCAGAATGACAGAGAGATCAGAATATCTTCAGGACGGAATGGAAGAAGATCAAAAAGAGAAGGTCAGAACCAGCTACAGAACAGAAGCACAAACACAGAGGAAGTCTACATGACAAGGACTAAAAAATGATGTTTCTCCACCAATGCCAAAGGGGAAGATTGTTGACATATTTAAGTTGTCATTGGTTAAGTTAGATGCAAACATCATTCCCACATGTAAACCAATAGACCACTCATGCTCCTTAATAGGCACTGGTAGACCTAACAAAGTATATGTACCAATAGACCAAAGAGAGTATCTACAACCGGTCTAGTAGAACATACAAGGGATGTATGAACAACCAGGTATAAGCTTGATACCAGTCGACAGCATGTTAATCTGCACCGGATTATACAGAGCTATCTGAGTTAAAACTAGATTATACAAAGCATTCACCATTTAGAACTGGAGTTAGCTTTTTAACAGGAGTTAGTTTTACTTCTACACGAATGTTTCAAGGTTATAGGACACAAAAGAAATGTTGTTGAATATATAGAGCAGGAGAAAGATATCTTCTGAGAGAAGCTACAGTCACATGAGGTGAAAGGCATAGAGGTTCAACAGCCAAGCAAAGTGAAAAGGGTATCAGGTATGATCTAATCAGACAGAATATGTTATTAGAGATCATTGCTTTTACATTGTTAAGGCATATTTGAAATCCCTCTATCAGGGTGAACCCTAATAGGTTCATTGTATAAATCCCTTAACCGGGTAACATCTTAATTGGTGTTTAAAGTCCTTTTGCAAGGCGACTCCTAACAGAGTCAAAATCTTAACAAGTCTTCTACCAAATCCCTTTACCGGCTAGCACTCTTACAAGTGCTTTGTAAGCTCTTAATAGGGCATCTTTATTACTGTAGTAGTGAAGTTGTGAGCTTTGTCTCACCGTGGTTTTTTTCCTTCTAACCGAGGGTTTCCACGTATATATGATGTGTTGATCTGAGTATTTCTATTTTGGTTTATGAATGGTTGATTACATTCTGTTTATTCTGCAAGAATTTATATACAAGGTTTAATTGAAATAGAAATAGTATTACTGATTAACCCCCCCCCCCTCAGTAACCAGTTAGGAATAACAGTGTATTATGAAGAGGCACGAACTACATAATCCCAAACAACGATTACAATTAAGTAAATGCTAAATAATGAGAAAGGTGGTGTCTCATCATTTATGAGATGTGACCTTTGCAAGTGAAAGCTATAAAGAGGTCATTGATCTTCTAGAAAAGGGGGAATTCACCATTCAGTCATTATTGGCATCTGTTCTGCAGACTCGAGTAGAGGGCATCCACTAGACAATAGGAGATCAATTATATATATATAGAAAGAGAAAGAGAGAGAGAGAGAGAGAGAGAGAGAGAGAGAGAGATTGGGTCAATATACTCATATCGATAAAATCCATTCTTTGAAACTTGGCAACAACAATTCACAACTTAAGCAAGTATAGGGTAAGTTGTATTAAACTTAACCTATTCATATCAATCTTTTTACATCAACAATTGTCTGCACACTTTCATTACCATTCATTGCACTTACATTACATTCATTTCATAGAGGATCTTTAATAGAGAAAATTCATATATATATATATATATATATATATATATATATAGATATAGATATCTGTTTACCTTAGGTAAGTGAACTCAAGGAAATCACCATCATTCTACAACTATACAATCATTGTTGGGCAATCTAATTCTGGATACTGTCAAGATAGAACCATTGCATTAATTAATCCTTTCATTAACACTATTGTCACCACACAAACTACATACATTAGTAATAATTGAAGAATTAGATAAAATGAAAGTCTTGCAATTTTAGGAAAAAATAGACAAATCTTAAGAAATTGCATAAGGGGACATTACATTAAAGTTCAAGCAGGAATGGGTTGATGGTGCAGATGAAGATTCAATGAACTAGTGCCATGCCAATTTTGCAGAATATAAGTACCAACAAGAAACCAAGAATGCAATGAGCTAATTTTGAAAAGGGAATATTCTTTCTAAATATTGTTTCATTCTTTAAATATAAAAAGATGTCGCTGAAATTTCAAAGTGTCGTATCTTCAGTTCAGGGTCTGTGATCTAAAGTCTTTTCTTTGCACAAATTGTGGCGATCTAAGCATGTAGACTGATGTTTAGAATAGGAGATCTATTTTTGGAATGCCTTGCATGCTGGGCAAACTCCCAGTTTTGCATGTCTTCCTGGTCGGAGAATATGTCTTTTTGCTCTATAAAATTAAAAATGCTATTTATTCCAAGGATTCCGAAGATTGAAGAATTAGACTGGAGGTCCACATTTAGTTATTTTCTTTCATACCATTTCCATTTTGAGTTCTAGTTGCAGGCATTCTAGGTTAATTGAGGACTGTTTTTAAAGTGTCAAACCAAAATTCCAGTGTAATTTTTGCTGGATTTGTAATAGCATTGTTGAGGAAGTTAATACAAAGCAAACGATTCCTGCATTTTCAGATCTTTCTCCATGCATGCCATGTGGTACTTTACTTATCGACCTTGCTTGTTTATTGCTTCAGAAATAAATGTTCTTGAATGAAGCTTCTGAATTCATTTCTGATTTGTGCATGAATATAGTAATTGGAAATCAATGAATGTATGTTTGTTATTTCATAAATCGATAAGTACAGCAAGACAAATAGTGATATTGGTATCAGGATTCAACTCTGTAGATTTTGAGTCAAACCCATTGACCCATGTTTCATAAGTAGTGCTTCGCCCCTGTGAGAACCACCTAGATGTAATGAGTGCTAAGTGTTCAATTCATTCTCATGAGAGATTGGCTCTTGTGAACCACTACGCATGAAACATGGGTCAATGAGTTTGACTCAAAAACTACACAGTTGAATCCTGACAGCAATATCGCAATTTCATAAATCCTTTGAATATTGCATTGTGACTGTATAAGATTGCTTCTGTAATAGATCACAAAGTTTATAGTTTAATTGATCTCTTTTGTGGTTGATGAATCAAGGTAATAATATAAGTATTCCACTGCCTTTCTAACATTTCCAGTTCATTTTTTGCTATTTCTTTGCAACCCTTTTGTTAGAATAGGATTTAGTTTAGGTCCACATACAGTTTGAGTAAAATAACTAATGGGCCCCTTGAGCAAAAAGACCATAACAACTACTTAGTTTAACAGAAAGAATGTAACACAATCATCATGACCTTGGAAGTTGATTGATTAAAATATCAACAATCTAATTCAGGAGAGGTAAGGTAAACTCTACCCTGCCTGTGTTGCATGTGTCACCTTGCCCATCAACAGTTCTAATATCTGCATGTCACTTGACAGTATGGCACTGTGTTTACTCCCTGTGGTGATTGCCATCTACTGTAATGTCCCCTGCCGGGACTTTACTCAATTTATCTTAGATTTCTTGATTAGGGTTTGGATTGTAATATTCCCTAATAAGATTAATTAGTTATTTTATTAAATTTAAGTTGTAATATTCACTTATTTCTTCTTCTTAATATTTTCTTACTTTCCTTTTATAGTTTTTTCCTCCCTTGAGTTCCTCCTTTACCTCCTCCTATCTTTTCTCCTTTATTTTTTCCTATCTTTTCTCCTTCATTTTCTCATATCTTATTTTCTTCCGAGTATTTCATATTATTTCTTAATGTTTCTTCCTTTCTTTCCCCGTGTTCTTCAAAATGCTATATTCTATTCCCTTTTATATTCAGTGCAGCTAATACAAGCATTTGATCTCATTTTTCATACAGTTTGAAAAGTACTTGATTCTCCCTTCGCCACTGAGTGTGGATAAGGAAGAGTGATACACAGTGCTGAAAGACTGCCATATCAGACCCCCTTTATTCCATCTTCTGAAACAATTTATGTTTGCTAGAGACATAATCAAATAAGAGTTGGAGAAGCATGCCTTGAAGTTTTCTCATGAATATGGTTTGGTGTACTGCAGAAGCAAAGAATGGTACAAGCTTGTGGGTAAATCTTTCATCATATCTTAGAATGACAACAGGGTGGATGCTGAAAAGGGAAGGGGGCCTTTTCATATGAGCAAGAAGACTAAGATCTTTGAAAACTAAATCAACAGAATTGTAATCTTCTATGCATAGTGTTAATTTTATGATCGCTGCAAATGTAATAGCACTGCCATAAAAGTATGTGTTTTCCAAATGCATCAATCTCTTGAATATATACATGGTAAAGATAAGAGAGACATGTTCCTTCATGGGACATGTCTATTCATTAATCTAATTAACTATATATTCATTATAATAATAAAGAAATGATTAACATTATATACATATATCCATATATATGAATACAAATAATATCAAATATTATATATATATTAATATATATATATATATATATATATATATATATAAATCATTTCTCATAATGTATTATATATAATTAGTTTTATCTAACCGATGCTACATACATCAACACTCCCTCTTAGCTAGGGAAGATAAAATCGTACACATGATACTTTGTCATATTACTAAACCTGTAATATGAATTATCACTAATACTTGTGATAACAGTATTACATGTGATGCAATACACAGGATAAAATCCGGAGAATGATTAAATTCTTCATTTATCCAAATTGTGACTCATAGGCACTGACAAGCCTATATCACAGTATGATCCTGAATTAAGATCTGCCAGTACACAAGATAAAATCTGGAGAATGATTAAATTCATCCTTTATCCAAATTGTGACTCATAGGCACTGACAAGCCTATATCACAATATGATCCTGAATTAAGATCTGCCAGTACATAGGATAAAATCCGGAGAATGATTAAATTCTTCCTTTTTCCAAATTGTGACTCATAGGCATAGAAATGTCTATAACACAATATGATCTTTAATTCATCCAGATTTGCTAGTAGTTCCCTACTGTTTTAGAACATTATCTCAGAGATCGTCATCTCATATAATGTCTATTCATTATCACCGAGATCGTCACCTCTTTAGATAATAAACATAAATGGTGAAGCCCATAACAGTCAATAGCCTGACACACACAAAATTATTTTATTAATAATCAACGAATGAGTCATCACCTTCTCTGAAGTGATACCCAGTTTTACATATCACCTAACATGTGATATGAGGAATCACCTAACACGTGATACCCAATTTTACATGTCACCTAACATGTGATACCCAGTTTTACATATTACCTAACATGTGATATGAGGAATCACCTAACATGTGATACCCAGTTTTACATATCACCTAACATGCGATATGAGGAATCATCTAACATGTGATACCTAGCTTTACATATCACCTAAGATCGTGATACAAGGATATAGTAATTTGAGAACATTACATTCCCCTTACATATAACTCTATTATGGTATGTGCACTGACATATCAAAAGTCTACCATATCGAATCTCCATTACAAGATCATCACCTTGTAACATCTAATACAAGTGTTCATTGTCTAAAAAGTCGTCACCTTTTAGAAATGTACACAGGATGGGTGGGCCCATAAAGTCACACATCTAGCAAAAGAAGTTTACACATTAAACATCTTTATTATATTAGTATAACTTAAATTTTATATTTCAACCATACCAATATTCTACCTGAAGTGATCAACTTTCACCTTGGCGAGTGGTTCCGTAAGAATATTTGTTGTTTGATCGCTCGTATTAATATACTCCAACTGGATCATATTCCTTCCTACCATGTCTCTTACATAGTGATAAGGAATCTCTACAAGATACAAAATAATGGATCACTGATGTTGAAACTCCATCCTATGAATCACAGTCCTCTAACTGTTGATAACTAAGGAACCCATCTTAACATGGTCTGCTCCCTCTGAATCAAGATCCTCGGATGTTCACAGATGCAGATCCTCTAGTTGCTCCCTCTGAAGCTCAAGTTTGTGCTCCATCTTGACATTGTCAGACTCCCTCTTAATCTGATATCAACTCTCACCCAATTTCATAATTTCAGGCATTAAGTTCTTTCTCCCTTGAATGCAATCTCTTATGCTTCTAGATTTGTCCTCAAACCACTTCAAAGAGAGATAAAAATTAGTTTATAAAACTAAACTATCCCGAAGGGAAATATCAATCATAGAAGTATAAAATTTTATTACCCTGATCTTATGGCATGAATTTATGACTCAAAATTTATAAACAGTATTCAAGGGTAGAAATACTTATCTCTTATACTTATGACACTCCTTGGAAATTCACAGCAAACTCATGACAGACTGCTGAGTACACCGCACCATTTAATGCCTCTGTTACAACTTGATTCCCATATGCTCTGTTTATGATGAATACCCCATAAATGGAGTCAAACTGTTACTTGTAGGTCTACTGTAACTGATTGCAAGGTATGGAAACATTAGCACTCTTACAACTCATCTTTCCAGAACATAAGTCACCTTCCCAGCTATAGCAACAAATTTAATGAACATCTAAAACTCTGAACTCAGCATTGATATAATGCCAAATGTTCAACTGATACGGGGCTGGTAAATGAATCTGAGCATGGGCTGGCCTGAGTTTTATCTGTTTAGTCCCATATAACAGGTGTAGCTCTTGAAATTAGCCTCCAATAATGCAATTAACTTTTCCACAGAACTCAGAAAACTCACTCAAAACCTTCAAACAGCATTGAAGCACCAAAGAATGGACTGGAACAGGTCTGTAATAGAAAGTATAAAATGCTGGCAGATTCCAAAATGGCCTGCGGCTGTTGCTTCCCATATGAATACCTGCAGTATTTCAGACAGGTAGAATTTACTAAGTGGCACTCTGCAAAGAAAGCGTGGCTCACCAGTTATTTGCACCCGTAGTATCACTCACAATCACCACAATATTTGCATTGTTCATTTCCAGGAGGCGTCAAGCTTCAAACTTCAATTCGACTGCTATCCTGTACTAGCACCAAGGAAAGAAAGGTTCTCACCAAGTAAAAGCTCCCATGCTGAGAGTAAAGACTCTCCTAGGAAAGGAGCTCATACGAAAGAGACAAGATAATATGAAAATTCCACAACTAATGTCTAGAAGCTATTACTTTATTTGCTATTATTCACCCACAATTATTATTTCCATGATTCAATATCAATGCTCACGCCAAAGACAAAGGGCAGTATATTAATCCCCCCACTCCCTTGTAAGTGGATCGATTCTCCTAATAAAATCACCATTGTATCTGTTCACCCAAAACAAATAACACAAGGCCTGAAGCGAATTGTTTCCATAATAAAATATTGTCTCATTGTTGTGCTCGAACCGTGGATGACTTATTTCATCTCTCTGAGCAATTAAATTTTCTTTAGGGAGTCGGCAATTATCCTTATGTTTCTGGAGTAATTCCCAGCGGTCAATATCATTAATTAAAATCATTTGGTAAATATGATTCAGGCTTCCTTATGCTAGCGCTACAATATAATTGGCCCTGTGATATATCGTGTGGTGCGAGGTATTATGTTATCATATCTGCTTTCGATGTTTATGATAATTATCGCTTTATAAAGCAAAGCCTTATATCGCAGTTCAAAGAAAATAATTCTTGTCGGTTTGTGCATATGTCAAACCAAATCAGATAATTTAACCATTCAACAATTAAATCCGATAGTTGTAAGAGACATGTCATTCTTCCAAATCATCTCAAAGCCTACTGATATTTGTTATGAAACAACAAATACATCCATAACGTGGCACCAAAATATTGTATGTATACTATAGAACCATTTTAGTGCCATTCGAACCAATGTATTATCACTGAGCTCAAACTTTGATCACCGTAATTTGCAAAATATCGTTTCATTAAATAGACCACTTCAGACACAACAGATGGTCTTCAGACATGAGGAAACTCGCTGACAGGGCTAAAATAATTCCTTGTATACAACACTCTACACTAAATCTTTCACTGATAATAGGTATATTTGCCTGATTATTTTATAGTGACCATCTCCCAGGCTTTGCTCTAATACCATGTTAATTTTATGATCACTGCAAATGTAATAGCACTGCCATTAAAGCATGTGTTTTCCAGATGCATCGATCTCTTGAATATATACATGGTAAAGATAATAGAGACATGTCCCTTCATGGGACATGTCTATTCATTAATCTAATTAACTATATATTCATTATAATAATAAAGAAATGATTAACATTATATACATATATCCATATATATTAATACAAATAATATCAAATATTATATATATATATATATATATATATATATATAAGTATATAAATCATTTCTCATAATGTATTATATATAATTAGTTTTATCTGACCGATGCTACATACATCAACACATAGATCACAGTTACACTAGTTAAAACAGAATTAGGATAGAGGGTGAGATGTACAGACCTTTCAATAAGAGTGCAGATCTAGAGTCATACCACACATATATAAATCAACTATTATTCTATTGTTTAAAACAAGATTGGAAGTGCAAAACCCTAGAAGAATGAGAAATTCTATTATTGTCCACCAAGTACTAAAGTAGGTCAATGGATCTTGAAAGCACAGTAACCTACAATAGTAAAATACATAGTGTCGTAAAATATGTGGAAGAGATCTCAAACTCTAGAAATAAACCTTAAAATTTCTCTTAAATGTGATAATTGGTGATGGTTAATGTTTCCCCATTACAATTCAATAAAGACTCAATGAGCATGAGATGATTGGCCTTTTTTTGTATTCTTAGAAAGGTATCAGTAAAGCATATTTTTCTAGGAATGTCCATCTTTCAGGAGATCTTTGTGCATGACTGCAGGAAGAACTATTTACTTGTGTCTCTCTATTTTTTCCTGACAAGTTCCTCTATCATCATAGCGAGCTGCAAAGAAATATGGTATTGAAGAGAACACAATTATACTGTGAAGTCTGCTAGCATTTTGTCACATATTAAATTTAACTTTTACCTTGAGTGTTTTAATGTAGCTCTGGCTATTATCCACACAAAATGGAACGACTGCAAAAGAGACAAATCCACATAACACAATGTGTTTTCACTGGATTTTTTTCATTTTTACAGCATTGTGGAGGTGGATTATAAGGATTAGACCAGTGAAATTTGCCTGAAAATCCATCATGGTATGCAAATTTTGATTTTCATACAGACATGTACGAACATGCTATTCTGTGTGGAGAATAGTCAAATCCCTTTAATGTGTGGCTGGCCAGAAAAACATGTATTTGTCTTACAAGAAGTCAGCCAGCATATAGCCACAATTACACACACACACACACATTTGAGTATATTGTAGTCTGTACACATTAATATGTGATACTGAGTAACAGTAAACTGCATCTTCATTTATCAGTTGTATTGATTAGCTTCATATTTTAGTCCATCTCCTGGCATGTTTCCTTCACATGTGTAATTCCTATGCCAAATATTATAGTCTGATGTAGGTTATCTTGATCTCCTGGACATTAATGACAACATTTCCAACAGGTACACCATAATAGCATCATCTTTTGTTTCCTTTGGGAGGAACAATGCCAGGAAGAATTTTATTAAGATATTTCTTCATTCCACCTAGCATGTTAAATAATTCAGAGGAGTTGGCTATACATCACTGAAGCCAGAGCTAAATGTTGTAACTTGTAAGACAATGCAACTCTTTATCAATTTGGGTAAAGAATCAGATGTTATTCTATATATTTTTTATAGGACAAGATTACCCATCTAAGCCTTTTACTTGATTGATGTAGATCTCATGTTCATGTTTAATTATTAATATATATAGAATTCATGAGAAAACAATTTGACTACTAGTGAACATAGGTTTAAATTCCACTTGCTAGAACATGCATATCATACAATATATGCAAACAAATTTAAAATGATCTCAAGAGTGAAAACACGCTGACCTTCAACCAATCGTACATAGTTAAAGAAGTGGTTGTGCATGACCAGTCCAAGACACAGCGAAGTTCATACAGGAAAGGTAAAGCTCGATAAATGCGAAAACCCAGATGGTTTATATTTGTAACTCTGCTTGTAAGAAACTGTCCAAATAGCATGCTCTTATGAGGAAGCCCAAACTTGATTTGCAAAGCTTGTAGTGACAAAGATACTGCTTTGGTGAGATAAAATGCACGAAGGGCGAATTCCCCACTATATTGACCTTGAGATTCCATGTTCCATGCAAACTCTGTGACAGAGTATGTAAAAAGCACAAGGCCAAAAAAATAACTGATAACTTTCCCGAGAGCAAATGAACAAAGGTAAATAATGCGATCAACAATAATTAGGAAAAACAGAACCTGCCAAGAGTGCAATAGTAATCAATGATAAGTATAAACTTGCATGCCAAGGAGAATGTACATAGAAAACATTCCAGTCATCAACTCCAATCCTCAACACGTGTATGAAGAAATATCAACATACAAGAATACAATTTCTGAGATAACATTTCAGTAAATAATATGAGAGGAGCCACACATACCATCAAAACAAACACAAATTCTTTTGGGAATTGATCCTCCAATTGATATACATCAAGGAATTGGTTATTGTGTTTAATCATAGATTGGTAGAATATTGCAACGAGGAAAAATGCAACCAAGTCTGCACAAAAGATATAGGCATACAAATCAATTTCCCTCTTTCCTCCTGCAATTACAGATATAATAGGATATGGAAAGCTTGATTCCTCAATAAGACCAGCCTCCTTTGCCCTCTGAAGTTCACATGCCACATCTGCAGCAGGTGTAAGTGACATATAATTTGCACTTTCAGGACAGGTACTTAGAGAAGAAACATTTATTACTTCAAAGACAGCAAGGGCCACATTAGCATCTTCGGTGCTGTTTTCGATGCTTTCAACACGAACACGACTTACAAGATGCCTAGCCAAAGATGAGCTTTCCTTGCACCGATTCTTGTGATAAATGTCAAGCAGCCTGTTTATACCTGACTCAATTTTCTCAGGTTGAATCCCATCATGTGGCCAGTCTGTTACATTCATTGAAATTTGCACAAAATATGGAGGAGATTCTGAACCATGAATTAGTGAATCCCAGTACCTTCCAAGGCCCTTTCCAGTCATTTTCACAGTATTAATAACTGAATGTAAGAGCAAAATCAGCATCTCCTTCAAGTGCATTGTTCTATAATTTCTTTTCATATAAGTCATCCTGTTGCCATGAAACACATTCTCAGTAACTGACATCCATTCACCATCTCGGGCCTTAATTGAACTCTGTATAAGAGTAGAAAAATACACTATAAACAGTGGAAAAATAGTCGTCACAAATGAGGAAGCACCAGTTGGAGGAAATCCTATTTCCAATCGCAGATGAGAACCAATTTTCAGTCCACAGTGGTTAACACCGATTTGATATGCATACTGAATAAAAATGTTCATCTCTGTATAGATTAGCATTGTCAGCCAGAAAAAGTGACTTGGACCAGGATTTACAAGGAGAGCATAAAAGAATAGAACTGCCAGATAAAACATGGTCAACAAACTAAAATTCCAAAGGAATACAAGGACAAAACAAGCATAGCAGATAGCATCACTATTGGATTTGATCTTTGACCAGCAGTAGCGAGAAATTTTTCTAAACCATTGGCTTTTCTCATCAGAATCAACGTATGTTTGATTTGAATGCATAGGCAATGTTCCATCAAGAAATCCTGAATTGAATTCTCTAATGTCATGACCATTACTGGGCAGGTCATTTTGTTTATCCTCAGCAGAAGACACCTCGCTCAAATCTGAATCATTCTGCTCTATGTTGAAAAAGCCTACAATATTTGCTACAGCTTGATTTCCCAATGAGTGCACCTGCGCAACACCATCTCCAATCAGCTGAACAGCAGAAGCCAAAGGATTCTCTTTATGTTCTTTACCCTTTTCTATCTTAATACCTTTGATGCTCTCTGAGTTTTGAGCTCCGTTGACAGTCTCTTCCAGTTCAGTGATCTCAAAAGTGGGAGAATCACTAGACTGCTTTTGAATCTTTTCTTTTGATCCTTCATCCATTCCTTTCCCACCTCTGGAAATGACACTTGGGCATGGAAGCTGCTGAAGGTGTGAATTCTTTCGCTTTATCATGTTCCTGAGGTTTCCCACATTATCATCATAAAAGTATGGTGACAGCTCATGCTGCAGCTTGTCAAACATTTGTTGCTTTATAGATATCCCATCACATTTCTCTGAATGGTACTGAATTTTACCTGTGGATTCAATCCGTGAGGGTGTCCTTCCTTGATTGTTCATCTGACATGCCAAACAAGGATTGCCGTGATTTTGATCAGAATATGGCTCTGTCAGATGGCTTTGCAAATGAGACATTTCTGCCTTCATCTTTTCCACTTGCATGTGACGTTTTTGTTTCTGTTCCTCAATTTCACGACTACACTGCAACTGTGCAGTCTTCCAAGCTGCCTTCTTCTCTTGAGAATGTAACATTGCATCAATTTTCTCTGCCTCAATATAGTTCAATACCTGATCAAATGCCTTCAACTGGAATATAAAAGACTGAAGACTGAGAAGACAAAATATAATAATATCTACCAAAGCTGAACGAGAAGTAATTCGAAATCCATAATCATACTTATAGAGCCCAACAACACCATAAAGAAAACCTGGTGCTGAATATGATCTACTCTCAACATCCCCAAAGAATGGAGCTTGAAATGCAAGGGATAAAACAATGAGTAGAAAATTATACAAACGTAAGAACCTGAAAATTCTGTTTTTCTTTTTCATGATTGTATGCCTCATTCGGAAAAACACCAAGGCAAACCCCAAATAGCCAAGATGTAAAATATCATACTCAAGTGTCCCGGTGATCAAAACCAGCATAAGGACTACATCTAACAAATGACGGTAAAAGAACAATCTGAAATGGTCAAACCAGGTCCATTGCCCCTTTGTTTCAAATAAAATTTCTTCCCAAACTGATCTATCAATTCTCTGAGAATGCAGGTGATGATATGAATCAGATAAATAACCAGCAGAGGAGTTTCGACTTGCACGTAATTTAAAGGACGCAATAAAAAATACCATAAAATAAGTTACAAGCATTTGACGGTCGTCAACAACAACTCCTGCAATGGAAATTACATATTTAGCATTCCTTGTAAATCATGCTTAAAGAAGTAATAATTCTCAATTTTGTAATAAAAGATGATACATCATTTACAGCTTGCATGACAGGTCAGTAGTAAGTATTTATTAAAAAATGCAATTTTCTTATTTGAAAATTTGGAAAGATAAAGAAATTTACCTAACCAGCATTTTGTGCAATAACTGTAGTGGAGCTTTGAACTGTCCCAGCAACTGTGACAGTGCACTTTGGTAGTATCATGATGAGTCCATTGTGGAAAAGCATTCCCGAAAGCCAAATATTCAATAATAAGAATGCAGGCAAACAAGAAAACACACACTGGCCACAGCAAATGAAGTGCTTTTTTATTCAATAGAATGCAGAGACCAAGGACTGCTACATAAAAGAGTGATATTGAATTTAATACAATAAAGCTTGCAAGTAACAACGTAAGCATATTCATCTCCAGGCCAAACAGGTTGAAAAAGTTCTCAACCCATATTTTAGCATAAAGCTTTAGTGTATGTAACTGGGCCTCATACCTCTCCTTTCTCAAGGTAAACAACACTTTCTTATTCCATTTGTGGCTTTCTCTAGAGCTTCCCCAGAAAGAGTAAAATGAATATTCATGAGGGGAATGATCTGATAACCCTGTCTCCAAACCTAGTCCTCCTGACCCTAAATTCACCTGAGTGCCAAACAGAGAGGAAGTTCCATTTCCTGAATTTTGAACTACTTTATCAGTCTCAAAATCCCCTTCCAATTGAAACTTCTCCTCATATAAAGGCCTGGCCAGTAATGGACTTCTTTCTCGGGCAGCTTCAGTATCTCTCTCTAGTTTTGTTTCATGAGAAATAAACAAGTGACATGGTTCTTCGCACTCTTCTGTATTAATCAAAGAACTTGGTAACTGTTCAAGCCATCGGAAAACATTATATTGAAGTGTACAGGCTACTATGACCAAAATTTTGCTTCTCAATGCTGATTCAATCCCCCAGAAACCATTTCCAAAGACTTTAAGACCTAGCCATGTTGAAAGGTCTGCTAATTTTTGACCAGGAAACATCTGAGCCTGACTGCCCCACATCTGGAATAGATATTCAAATGCAATTAGGAATCCTGTATAGCATGTATAAAACTTAGCTGGAAAACGGGAAGCCTTTGGAGACCTGGTTATAAATAGTAGAGTAATAAGATAAATAAAGCCAAATGCACTGACTGGAGAAATACTAGCATAGAAAACAGCAACTGCTAAAACCTTCCCACTATGCCATATCAGAAATCTTTTAACAAATCCAATCATTCCAATATTTGACTGGATGGAATCATCAACATTCCCACAAGGAAGCTCAGCTGAACTTTCCATCCTTTCATATCTGTGTAGCTGCATTACAATCAAAATTGCAAGCGATTCCCAGACATTCTTGAACAATGAAGCTCCAGGTTTAAATCCCAAATATGAAAAGAGTGACATCCTTGACGAGAGCCAGGCCTGAAGGTTTGGGAAGCTGCTCAAAACATAAATAAGTACAAAAACCAGAATAGCATAAATCATTAAAGGTAGCCATAGGCGCCTCCTTGTCTTCTCCCCCAGTTGGCGGCCAATAATCCAGATCAGCAGAAAGAAAAGGTAGCCAAAGGCTACATAATTAGGACTCATGAAATATACAGTGACAAGTATGGTCAAAGATGCAATGTATGTGCCCCATGCACGGTATAGTGCTCGAGATCTTTGGCCTAGATAAGACAGATACTTTGTTATCCAGCTCACTGCAAGAATTACCAGACATAAAATTGTGAGGTAATTCAAAGGAAATAAATATATTATTGTCCCATTTAATAACACTAAAATTGTTTCTTATGAAACCAGTGTCCACAAGCTTCAATCCATCTGTTTCCTAGCATAACTACCATATATAGAAAAATATAGTTTGGAAACCTCAATAAAGATTATTATGTCATCTTTTCAGAAATAATGAGGCATATGATTCATGTCAATCTCATCTTACCCAGTGGAGTTTTATCCAAATGACCATATCTCAAATCCTGTGGGGAATATATAGTCAACAATACCAATTTACTGAACCCAGCCTTCATAAAGCCAACCCCAAATGGCGGCTGTGGACTCTGCTGTAGAATTGTTGCCAATGAAAGTAGCACTTCTAAGCCATGAATTTGAATTGCAGTAATGCATAAGAGCAGTGCAATGTTAGCAAATTCCCAAACACTTGCATGATTTGATAGACCTGTAATAGAGCGTACAAGAAACTTAGTTTTTAATCTTATATACTTACCCATCAAAAATCTGAAAGAAAGAATAGAAGGAAATTACACTAATGTTTACCAGTGCCCATAATAGGTCAATGGGGCTCAAAAATCAACTAGAGACAATAGCAAGAGGAAAGTAAAAAGAGGCTCCAAAGAAGTTACAAAATAAAGAAAATAGACGTGTAAATTTCATAATCCTATCAAAATTCAAAAGTAATTCCCACGCAGGATTAGTCCAAATATAAACACCTATAGCTTTCCCTGGACTAGAGTACCTAAATTTCTAACATGCCTATACAAATTCAACAATATGTTAGGTATTATGATATTTATTGGCCTGAATGAAATTAAAACTCACATACTTTGTTGGAACTTGAAATGATCCTTTCATTATTTTTTGAAACATCTGCTTCTCCAAAAGCTGGGTGACATTGGTGTTTCAAATTATTTCATCACGAGGCTCTACAAGACAGATGTTGGCCAATTTCAGACTCACATGGCCTATCCAACTCAGTTAACCATATCATCAAAGTCAAGCAAGGATGCTCTCTCACATCTACTCTTTTTTATATTTAAATTGACGAGTTTAAGAATTTTCTTCAGCAACAAACTCATTTAGATGGTGGTCATATGTCACATTGTTGCTAACCTTTATACTGCTCTTTGCTGATGAAGTATTCCTTATCTCTCACTTGGCCAATAGTTCCACAAACAATTTGATTGCATTACTTGTTTATGCCATCTTTGCTAACTTGCAGAAAACAATGGTAAAATAATGTTCATGGTCTACATCACAATAAGTGGTGCTCTGTTGAAGTTCCTATATTCTACAATGGTAAACCTGTAGAAATAACAAGAGCTTATACTTATTTGGGAGTCCAACTTATAAGATCCTCTGTCACTATGATGTGTAATTACTAATAACATTATTGTAAACTTCTTCAATGCATTTATCAATCACATTATTTTCAATCCATTTTCAGCATATCTTTTGCAAGCCTATTCAATGCAATTTTATTCTGCAATTCTATATGGGCCTGATATTTGGGGTCCTATCACAAGAGCTTGATTTTGCATTTGTCTAGAATGGATCCTGAACATAGGCCCCGAAGGAAGCCTCCCCACAGTCTAACAACACATCCTAGATGTTTGCATTGTTTCCTCAACATGGGGACAAGAGGAATCATGATGTCCCTCAACCATCCCAAGGACGTTAGGCGGTCTCCAATGCCATATCCTGAAAATAAAAGGCCTGCAAGCATCAGATTAATGCAAAATCATATTCTCCTCTTAAATGGCATGTCAAAGTAACTACTTGCCACTGATTTTGGCAGCATTTTGAATCTCATAATCACCAAAATCATGAGCCCAATAACAAACAAAGACTTACATGGGCTAAAGTATTCTTCTTGTTTATCTGGTCTGATAACGGGGGTAAATCTTGTTCAAATGAATTCACTAAAATTCCATGCAAACTGAATTAAACATCAATTCACAACACCCTATACAGCAAAATGGAATAGTTGAGAGAAGGAACCATACCATTATAAAGACAGCTTGGTGTATGTTGGAGAATAGGAGTGTTCCCAACAATTTTTGGGATGACGCATTTTTCACTGCACTTTATCTTCTCAAAAAGTCTCCAGCATAGGCAGTGAAAGGAGAAGACCCTAGAGAAATCTTGGTTTGGGAGGAAACCAAAGGTAAGTCATTCAGAGGTTTTTGGTTCTACTGCATATATCTAGATTCTAGATTATAGATGCAAAGAAAATTAAATTGGACTCGAAAAGTCAATTTGATGCTTATAGAATACAGTGACAATCATTAAGCCTAGAAGATGATTGATGTTGACATCGATTGCTTGATATTCAGCAGGCATGACGTGATCAATGGACAAGTTGGGCCTTTTAAGCTCACTTTTGAGATCAAGATTATGGATTCATGTGTTAATCTTCCACAGACTCCACTTAGAGCTTGGGATGATTTTGATCATGAATCTCATTTTGAGCATGTGGAATCACCCAGGAAACTACCAATACCGGAGTTTTTTTGAAAACATAAATCAGCATCCAAATGACATACAACCAGGCAGCCCAAGTCATGATGGCAATCTTGATTTGGAAGGAGAGGTTTCTCAAAAGAGGCAAAAGTGGTGGGAAAAATTTGTATCAAGGGGAGATCATCCAAGTGCATGAGAAAGAACACAATTAACTTTGCTCTTATGGCTAACATTCAAGAAGTTTACTGTAATGTCCCCTTTCTAGCATTCACAGCACAATGTTGTTGTTAGCCTATTTCCCTATAGTCCCGTAGGCTAACCAGGACACAGAAGGGACTTAGAGACCAATTGGTCCAGGCAGTTTTGGTTGCAATCCATTCTAAGCTGATCTAAGGCAGTTTTGGGAGCACTAACTATTTATAGTAAGTCATTATGGGCATGTTGGGCTTCCAATTGCAATGGCATGTCTATGGTAAATTGGTAATATCAACAAGATCATTAATTTATTATGCGAACTAATAAAGTTTTTTTATAAAATTAAATTTAATTATTTAACTTTATCAATATATAGTCTATTATTTGTGGGAAATATTTAATTAAATGGCCCCGTTTATTCTATAATACATTGGAAGCATACATAAAAGTTATTGGGGACTTAAGTGAAGGAAAATCATGTTACATGGCATTAAAATATTAAAGAAAAAACACTTGCGATAAAATAGGGGCTGAAAAAGCAGTCACAAGAAAATAGGGGCAAAAAAGAAAAAATCCCAAAATTATAGGAAAGAGCAAAAATGTGATTTTATTTATCCCACATTGTCACGGTGAGTGGTAGAGCTCTTAAAAAGTGTTATAAAAGAAATTGAAGAGCTCTCTTTCAGCATGCATGGATAAATCATAATATATGAATTTGGTAAAACTGTGGAGACTCTCTCAAGGGCTTGGAGGATGAAATCCCTCTATGCTGGCATTCTTCTCGCTGTTGCAAGACACAGCCACATGGATTGGAGTACAAATTTGCAAGGTAAAATCATATTGGTAAATCCTTTAGTTGTTGACGATTGAAGTGTCAAGCAAGGGTTCGATTTTGGTAGTGTAAGTTGAAGATTGTGATTAAAGAATTTGAAATGTTGGCTGCGATTTATCTTCTCTGAGTAGATGCATTATATATTGCTGGCATTGTGTTCGGAAATCCTTTTTATTCTGCCAAAGGAAGGTTGTATTCAAATCTGTGATACATAGAGAAGGCTGTACAGACTGGGACTGATTATATATGCTCAAGAACTAGCTGTATCAAACCATAGTGCAGCTACAGCAGGGTGACAGGGTCTGAAATCATCAGAGTTAGAGGCGCACAGGTCTGGTGGATCAAAGGGTGGTACTGTACATGCTTAAGGGCAGATGTTGAGTCTGGAATCAAGCTGATAATGCTGTCACAGCCTGGATGAATGGACCGGGTCTGTTAACAAATGATTACATTAGTCAGCAGCTACCTGGGTATGCATATATATATATATATATATATGGTTTCATTGTATTCATTATTAAAGGAAAGATTATGTCTCAAACTTCTGTTAGTTGTTCCAGTACTAATTGTACAATTCTGAGAAATTAATATATATTTAATAAATACTGAATGCAATGGTAGTATTTTGAATTTGGTTTGTGTTGTCAATATCATATTCAATCTATTCAAGCAACTATAACTTCCAAACGATCTAGTCAAATTCTAGAAACTCGGTGTTCAACTTGCAAGCAAACTATTTGACAAAATCTTTGTTAGAAGACAAACAAAAAAAATCAGAATAGGGTAGACCCTTACGGTGGTATCAAAGCAGTGTACCCTGCCATCCTGGTGGGTACAATACAGAATGATTAGACAGTAACATAACTAATTGGAGTGTACAACCATTGTCAAATCATTATAACACAGAGAAACAGAGCATTACTGAATACAGGGCAAGAATAGAGAAATCCAAAAGAACACTTAGGCACAGGTGAACAGGTCACAAGGAATATGGGTGAAAGAAGCGGTCCTGGTGAAGAAAGATTGTTTAATATGTTAGAGGCTTCGCAACTCGGGCAATGGAAGGCAGAACAAAGAACTCATGAACAGATTCAGCGCATGGACCTTATGATGCAGATGATGGCTAGACAAATGGCTATTGATATGAATGGCAGGAATAATGGTGGCAGAAACAACAGAGGTAACAATGGCAGGCATAATGGATAGAAAAGTGGTAATGAAGAAGGACAAGAGGCTCATAATTTTGATCATGCAGCTAGACCAGAGAAGACAATGCCTTCAAGGCCACTTATACCCACCTTTCCCCTAGAGTTGCGGTACAACTAGAGAACGAGCCACAGATTACAGAGTTATAGGCACAGTTTCGGAAAGATTGGGAAGATGGGGGAGAAGAATTCCAAGAAGCTCTCTTTCGAAGAATATATGGATGTTAAGCTGAAGTATTTGCCTCCCACAGGTGGTAGGGGACAACATAGTGATCTACAAAAGAAAGCGAGCAAGCTCACAATACCCTACTATGATGGTTGCATTTGGGTGAGTATTGCTACAACACCACCTCGTTATTTTCTGAGTTTCGAACTCCTCACTCTATTATGCTAGCTCTACCAGCGATTTTCTAGTCTACTCGATGCGGGTCTCCCCCTCTTTCCACTATGGATCCTTCAAAGGCTCTTACTCCTTTGCATGCATATCAAAGTAAAACAACAAATACAGCATATACAGAACTACTTGAATAGGTAAGAAAGATGGAGGCAGAGATTTTATCTCTGGAGGTTACAAATAAGAACGTAAGAAAGCTATTACAAAGGGTCTACAACTTGGAGACAGAGAATAAACTACTAAAAGGCGAAGTATGGGATGTCTCCAACAAGCTCTCAATTGTCACAACAGAAAATAGTAAGCTTTGTCACCTTCTCACGGAGCAAGGGGTTGTTAACCCTATCATTATCGAGTTGTAGGCAAAGTAATCTAAACTCGACAACAAGCAAGACTCACTTAAATAAAAGAGAGAGAGACAGCTGAAATCATGGGCATCAGTCTATAACGATGGGGATACTCCTCTTGCTGGGATTGAGGCATTGGTCCACTCCAAATTTGTAGAAGAAAGACTCAAGAGAGCATGGGAACTCAATCTAAAGGTTTGTGGCCTCCCAACCATCACCACCAACCCGTTGGATATTGCATACGCATTTCTCTGTGACCAGCTTGAGCTTCGAGACATATTTGTTGATAGGGCTTGGGTTGGATATGATTTCACCATGTTCCTACGATTTCACAATTCCTCGAACAGGATGTGCATTCTCAAAGCATGTAAGAAACTCTTCCCTCTACCATCGAAGATTTTTCTTGACGAGGATCTTACTAAATCCCAGGACACAGAACTCAAACAGGACAAAGCTCTTTAGGTGCCGCACGCTAGGATGGCAAGTGGGTTGTGATCAAGAATCTTGGGGGAATGATTCGAGACAGTTTCCCTCCTGGCCAGGAGACCAAACCCATGGTAGTGGCCGCTAAATGACACTCCAAGCGTCGGGATGTGGGGGGTGTTCCGGCAATTTAGGCTTCACAAGTTAAATGCTAGAACTGCAATGGTTCAGTTTGTTCCTCACCCGGTATTCTTCAAGATGCTATGGACTCCTCATATTTGTTGTTCCTCACTGAGACCCATGAGAGCCTAGTTCAACTTCTTCCCACAATTCCTAGTTTTCACTACATATCAGCTTTCAGGAATGAGACTAGGAGTTCTACTGGGGTCCGCGGAATGAGACTAAGTTTAAACAATGGATAAACAATATTAAATGATGTAAATATTTTGTAGTTTCAATCACCGAGGACCACCGCCACCACTGAATCTGTCATGTCCCCCTCAACCATCTCACTACTTCCACTAGCTTCACTGGTATCCTCCCTGCCACTATCTTAGTCATCCTTCGACTCCAACTCGGACACCATCTGTCATTTCCTCTTCTGCCCCGTCGGCATACCACATACATCCAAATGTCGCCAGTAAAAATAGGTGGCTCCTCAGGTGCCAGGCTGCCCTGCGGCTTTACCTCAAACCCATCATGTGGTATCTGTGCATGAATGACATCCAGAAAAAATCTAATGGCGTAGGGAGGCATGTAAAACATTTTGTGTTGAAGTGTCATGAACTTGTACATCGTCTCTGCCAATAGGGATGCCCAATCATACATAGTAGCATTCCTGATACCATTCATGAGAACAATCTGTGGAAGGGCAATATCAGAGGCTCTACTGGAACCCGTAAGCTTGCTTTTGACAACATCCATGAGACACCACCACTCACCAGGTGCAACAAACGACTTCTTTATCCCGTGGCTCTTGGAGGAAGTACTGGCTATGCAGTCCATCTCTGTAGGTGTCAAGTTTCTCGAAATCATTTTTATAAATTTTTCCTTTTCTTGTCAAGACATTTTCTTGGCCTTGGTATCAATCTTCTTCCCTTTCTTGTCGGGAATGCCAAAAACCCTTGTGAAATTAACCGCTACGAAAGTGATGGTGAGATCCTCACCAAAATAGTCGAAACTGCTCCTACTGCTAAACCTGTCAAATGTGTCAATCATCATCCTCAATGCTCCCTCATAATCCCAAATGCAAAAAAAATAGGCATTTGTATCACCCAATGCACCTCGACCTGTCGGATTTGCCCCTTTATAAAATCATTATCTAGCATTTCCTACCACCCTTGATGGTAACACCCTTTTGTCTTTATCCATGACTGTACTGCTCGATGGTGATGCCTGTAACTGCTTTTTCTAATCTTTCTTCTTTGTTGTCGTGCCTATATCCATCAATAACAGTTTGGTGGTTTTGCAATTTAATTAAGTATAATAGCACTTGTTATGTCGACCAATCCCTAACTGCCCTCCTCTCCAAATATGGCCTGTGCCTTTACCTATGGTTCATACGATCCCCTTGAGAGTTGTACATGGAGTACTTCACACCCTTCGTTGTTTTTTCCATTTATTGTATCGCAGCACTCTGTGATCCTCACGCTCGACTTTGGTAGTCGTCTTTGGGCGGCTTCGATCACCTAACTTCGTATTCCCTTCATTTCCCTCGTCTGATGTCGTACAATATACTATGCACAGCACAAACAAATTCCTTTATTCTATACACTTGTCATAACTCTGGCGCTAGTTGAGGTCATACGACCTTTTCTCCTTTGCCGCGGAACCTTCTCACCTTACCGTATGATGGCACTTTCACCACAGGATTGTTTTTGACAACTGAGGTCGTACAACCTATTTTATGGCTTTCATTTTTCTTTTCATTTTGTGTAGTGGCCTTGTACACCATTGTTGCATCGGGTCCAACTAACAATGTTTATGGTACAACTTCAATTCCGACCCGTTCACAGCATTTGGAATCTCCTGCCCATCAAGCATCCACAACTTGATTGCTCCATCCTCGCCGACATCTCAGACTTTGTAGGGACCTAGTCACCTCACTTTGAATTTTCCAGGTTTAATCTCGTTCTTCTCATTATACTTCAACACTGGTTGTTCGGGACTTAACCGCATTCGCCTCAGATGCTTGTCATGCCATACTTTTCTCTGTTGATGGGCTACCTTCATCGCCCACTATGCCATCATCTGACGCTCATCAAGCTTGTTCAACAAGTACAGTCTCTCCCTTAGGCTTTCCATGTCACCAAATCTATTCTCAATGGCCATTATTAGGCTTGGTAACATGAATCCAGACGGTACGATGGCTTCTTGGCCATACATCAATTGAAATGGTGTCTGCCTTGTGGTCACCTTGTAGGTCGTGTGGTAGGCCCACTATACCGATAATAACTTCTCCCAATCCTCTTGTTCTACTCGGCACAACTTATAGACCACCGACACCAGAATCTTGTTTATGGCTTCTGCCTACCCATTTGCTCTCAAGTAGTAGGGACTCGACAAAGAATGAAATATTTTGACCTCTGTGGTCAACAACTTGATGACGTGGTTCACAAAATGGCCCCCTCAGTCACTTGTCAACTATACTGGGATGTCCTACCGTGTAATGATTTGTTTGAGATGAACTTTGTCGTACTAAGTGCCAAGTTGTCAGGCAAGGTCCGCACTTTTGCCCACTTCGTGAGATATTTTGTTGTTACCACAATATATCTGCATTGTCGTGCTTGGCTCACCTTCAGTGGTCCAATGAAATCTACTCCTCGCCATTCAAATAGTTCTTGCGCATGGGAAGGGTTTAGAGGCATGAAGTCCCTCTTTAACGGTTTCCCGACCCTCTGGCAAGTGTCACAGCCTACGACCCACTCCCTGGCATCATTGTACAATGTAGGCCACCACAAGCCTGCAAGCAGCACCTTCCGTGCAGTTGTATCGGGTCTTATGTGTCCCCCTTCTGGTCCTTCATGCGCTTCCCTAAGGATGCTCAAAACCTCTTCCTCCATAACAAATCTTTGCAACACCTAATCAAGTCCCATTTTATACAGCAACTCGTTTATCAACTAGAAAATTCTAATCCTGAGGGCAAGCTTCCTCCTCTCGTCGGGTGGCATATCCCTTAGAAACTATGATGTGGATAGGTACTCACCGATACTCGTACCATGCAGGCAACACTGCAATGTGGAATAGGTAGGTGTCTAGGAAGTCATCATTAATCCCCTCGGGTGGCTCTCCGAACTTCATTCAAGAGAGTAGGTTTGCGATCACGTGGCTCTTCCTTGTTCATATGATGATCGTGAAAGTAAACTCCTGCAGCAACAACAACCACCTGCTTACCCTCCCCTGGATGATGGGTTTATTGACCAGGTACATCAGCGCTTGGTGGTCCACATAGAAGGTGAACAAGGTCGCTGGTAGATAGTCTCTAAACTTCTGAATGGCATACAGCATCCTGAGTCCTTCCCTTCCAGTCATGCTATATTTCTTTTTAGCCTTTAACATTAGCCTACTGCGAAGTAAATAGGGTGGTCCAACCCATGGTCATCCACTAAGCTTGGGTGCAACCTATAACAAAGTTTGACGCATCCACGTGAACATGGAATTCCTTATCCCATTTGGATACGCCAGAATTGGTGTACCCACAAGTCTTGTCTTCAGTTCTTCGAATGCCTCTCCCTGCACAATATCCCAGGTGTACGACTCAACCTTTCGTGTTAGTTCGTCCAATGGGTATGAAACTTGAGCAAAGTTCTTTATAAATCTCCTGTAGTACCCAATATGGCCAAGGAAAGACTTCACTCCAATAGCATCCATAGGAGGCTCCATTTCCACTATCACTCTTACCTTTTCGGGGTCTATTTTTAGTCCAGCCTTATAGACTATGTGGCCCAACAACTTTCCCTTTGGTACCATGAACCTGCACTTCTTCAGGTTCAATGCCAACCTTGCATTCTGACACCATTCCATACATTCCTGAAGGGCTACGAGTTGTGTGTCATGCCTGCTATAGATCGACCAGTCATCTAGGAATGCCTTGAAGTTGCCCACGAACATCTTATCAAAGCTTGCTATAGTTGTACGTGTATACACCGTCTTCCACCATCAATGTTGTCTTCAGTTTGTCTTCCTCCGCAATGGAAATCTGGTTATATCCCGAGAACCCATCCATAAATGAGTATATTTCATATCCAACAACTTCCTCTAGGATGGTGTTTGTAAATGGTATAGGGAAGGGGCCTTTGATTGTAACAACATTCAAGCACCTGAAGTCTACACAAATACGGATCTAATTGGCGTCCTTCAGTGATATGACTATGGGGGACACCCATTCACTCATCTGAACCTTGAAAATGATGCTCGCCTCCAGCATCCACTCTATCTATTAATTCACTTTGGCGGCATAGTTCTTATTCATCCAATACAGCCCCTTTCGTATCAGTACAGCTCAAGGCACCAAAAGGATATGGTGTACGCACAACTCCGAGGGTACTCCCCTCAGGTCCTTGTAGGTCCAAGCGAACACGTCCTTGTACTCAATGAAGATTTTGAATGTTGTCGCCTTTAGCACTGGATTTCAATCATCCCCTACCAAAATGCTTTTGGGATTTGCCTCATCATCGAGATTTGTCATCTTAAGGGAGGGTTCCTCGTACTTCATTGGTTTCTCCCTATCAAACTTGTGTGCAGAAGTCCCGTTGACTTGAGCCTCCTCTTCCTTGTATTCCCCATACTCCGGTGGAAACAATTCCTTTGACTCCGCTTCTATTTGTAGTATGTTGCATTCGAAAAGCTCATAGTCTTCCATTTGCCAATGGAAGAGTCCATTACGAGAATCAATTTCATCCTCGGAGCACCCCTCCAGTTCGAGGACACCTTCGTCATTTAGTTCCATTCGGCTCTTTCCTTCAACTACTCTGTCGCTTTCCTCAATTGATTCCGACTCGGAGGAATATTCGAGCTCTTCTGTAAAGAACTTGAATTGGCTCTTCTTGGATTTTAATATAATTTTGAAATAACTGCAACTATATTGTAATAATATTCATGCGAAACAATTCTGAATATATATCTTTGAATTATCGAATTGCAGACAATAGTTTCCTCTTAAACTATTATAAATAGAAATCTTATTTGCAAATAACAAATTACATAAACATCTTATTCAGAAGATTTATTCAAGCACCTGAAACCAAGAATGCTCTCTAGCTGTCACGTCTTCCACACAAATGAAGTCACCACCTTGAATTAACAATACATGACTGCAAATTAGCAATACATGTGATCTCTGCACTGGACGAAATACTAAGGAAATGGCCTGTCGGCCATGCTAGAGTGATAATGATACCAGGATATGCTGCCGCCAACACTCTCAAACCCACGTGAATATGCTGCCGCCAATTCCCTCAACCCACGCAATGCCACTCTAGCTTGATGTTAGGAATGTATGGCCAGTTTTCCTGACAAATTAATGCCTCTCAATGCATAATACAATGGCAACTTGAACACATATGCAAACAGCAATGATTTTCGATAATCTTTCCTTTGATATTAATTTCGATAATCAGAAAATAATTATGACAGCCTCCAAATATAATTCCAAAACTTGTTGTGTTGAATACACAAATACAAATTCTTCAGCAAACTTCAAACTCGAGATATAGAAATTCTCACAATCGATATACATCAGCATCGAATTGCAAACTCAATAAAAATCAGCTGTGAAATTCACCATTACAAGCAATGGCTCAAATCACAAGAAAGAGGAATCAGTCCTCGAAACCCTAGCCAAGTTTGTCTTCTTCCTGAATTTCCAAGAGAAAATAATCATTGCATAAGATGAATGAAAGTGCTTTTTCGAGCGTAATATATAGCTTTTCCGAAAAAGCACTTTTTAATATTTTCACTTAATTGGCTTTAAAAATAATCTCACTTTATAATATAAAGTTATAAAGTCATAACTTATTAAATTAAATAAAAATAATTTAATTTAATAACACATTTAAAATATAAGCCACTGAATGTCTAACTGCAATCAACGAACTTCTGACACAGCACGAAGTCCAACTGCTCAGCTAGGAATAGGCACTGCCCTGCCAGAAATAGCCACTGCTAAAAATAGACTTACTATAAATAGTAAGTCTCTCAAACTGGAGATTCACTAAAACTCGATCCTGAGATATCTAACGCTCCGTGCAGACACCTTGCTAATCCTGGCCATGCCCACAATACCACTTACTAAAAATAGTAAGTCAACCAAAATGGTCCGAACGAAGAGCAGACCTAATAATCTGAACCTCCAGAATGGAATCCCAATGCTAGCTCCACCATCTGACCCCCTCTGATCACCTGATTAGCCTGTGTGGGTCGCCAAACCAAACTAATCCCATGAATCTAAAAACGGGGACATTACATCTTCGCTCACCATTTGGGTTCTGAGATCAATGACAAACTTTCTTTCTCCATTCTCCACTGATAAAGTATTAATTTTCTAGTGATGATTTACTTTTGTTGTGACCAACCACCCTCTCCCCAGGATGGCGTCGTACCCCTTCTTCAAGGGGATTACAATAAAGTCTAAAAAAAAGGGTTGAGTGCCAATGGTTACCCGCTGAGCCATGAGTGTTCCAAGGGGTTTGATGTCATGCTGATCCGCACCAACCAAATTAAAAGTCGGTGACCACAGTGTCACCTTCCCTATAATGTCCCGAACCAGACTGACATGTTTCTGAGACCGTACGGATGGAGTGAACAAGTATGGTGTACACCCAATCCACCAAGGGTGTCGTACAGTGGAGCGGATATGTCTGCCCTCCGGTGGCGCGGATCTGTCTGTCATACGGTGGCGCAGATCTGTTTGCCGTACGGTGGCACGGATCTATCTGCTGTACGGTGGCGCGGATCTGTCTGTCGTACGGTGGCGCAGATCTGTCTGTCGTACGGTGGCGCGGATCTGTCTACTGTATGGTGACGTGGATCTGTCTGTCGTACGGTGGCGCAGATTTGTCTGTCGTGCGGTGGCACGGATCTGTCTACCATACGGTGGCGCGGATCTGTCTACCGTACGGTGTGATGAGGCTATGTGATGAAGATGGCACGGATGAAGTTGGAAAGGGACCGAGGAAGGGAGGCGTACAATGATCCACAATATATTCCAGATGATATTATTACTACGCAACAATACTTGCCAAATGAAATATGAATAATAATTGATTTAATTTGCCGAATACCCAGAACCAGAGAATAGGCAGAGTAGGGTGAGGGTTGATTCCCACCGAAACTGCACAAAACCAAATAGGGAGGGTCTTTCACCTCTGAAATGGTGAACAGTAAAATCCCAACAGGAATTCGCAAATACAAATCAAATACAAAACTCAACATAAGGAAACTAACCTACACGCCGTGCATAAATACCCGTCGGGGAAACTTCTCGAGAGTGCACAAAAGAGCCGACAGTGACAACTACACTACACCAAATAAAAGAATGGGCCCGAGATAAACTAAATCAATCGCGACCCCTAATAAAATAGTTTTAATAGTCATTTAATGACGAGGATATTACAGTCCTCCCATCCCAAAGATTGCTTGTCCTCAAGCAATTTCAGGCTGGGGTGTTCCAGAATCTCTTCTCCTTCCCAGGTGGCATCTTCAAGAGGAAGTTCCTTCCAACGCACAAGAAATTCCTTGATAGTGCGTGTCCTCAATCTTCTCTCCCGATTGTCGATGATTTCCGCAAGTTCCAAAACTAACTTTGCACCGTCGTCGAGAGGTGGCAGGTCTGTGGAAACTGTCACTTGCTGGCCCACGGCTTTCTTCAGACAAGAAACGTGGAAGACGTTGTGGATTCGGCTTGCCTCAAGCAGGTCCAATTCGTATGCAACTTCGCCCACTCTCCTTGTCACACGGTAGGGTCCGTAGAAACGTGGTCTCAACTTCTCCTTTCCGGAAGCCTTTAGAGACGATTATCTGTAAGGTTCAAGTCGGAGGTATACCAGATCCCCTACTTCGAAACTCCTCTCGATTCGGTGCTTGTCAGCGTACATTTTCTGCTGATTCTGAGCGTGCCGGAGATTTTCCTTTAGGGACCTTAAAATATCTATTCCTTCCTGCAGCCAGTCTTTGGCCTTCGGCATGTGACTGTCACCAAGAGCCAAATCCGCAAATGAAGGAGGTTCATACCCGTACAAAGCTTTAAAAGGCTCCATCCCAATGGACATGTGGAAAGTGGTATTATAGCAGTATTCTCCCAGGTGTAGCCATTTTACCCAAGCCCTCTGCTGTGCTGAAACATAATTTCTGAGGTAACCTTCCAGCCATTTGTTTACAATCTCTGTTTGTCCGTCGGTCTGCTGGTGGTAACTGGTGCTTGGTGACAACTCTGTCCCCACTAGTCGAAATAATTCTTTCCAAAAATTACTGAGGAAGCAGCTATCTCTGTCGCTCACTATGTTTCGAGGGAGTCCATGCAGACGGAACACCTCTCGAAAGAATAAGTCTGCAGCCTGTGAAGCAGAAAACTCTGTTGCAATAGCAAAGAAATGTGCATACTCGGTTACTCTGTCGACTACCACAAAGATGCAGTCCTTCCCTTGTGCCTTAGGGAGCCTGGAGTTGAAATCCATTGATATACTATCCCACTTCTTCTCTGGAATCAATAATGGCTGCACCAAACCCGCCGGCAGAGTGTGTTCGGATTTATTTTGTTGGCAGATGGAGCATTCCCAGACGTACTGCAATATATCACTTTTTAGGCACTTCCAAGGAAATCTTTCCCTAATCTGTCGGTAGGTCTTCAAGTAACCTTGATGCCCGGCTAGAGGTGAATCATGCATTTCTTTCAAAACCTTTTTCTTCAACTTGGATTCAGGCACCAGGTAAATTTTGTCCTTGTAGAAAATAATATCATCTACCACCTTATACCTGTCGCCCTGTATTTCTTTGTTTAAGAGTTGGCATGCGAATGTGTCCTTGGAGTATTCGACCAACAAATGTTCTTTCCAATCCGCTGATATTTGAGATAAGGAACAGCTGGTCGGTTTTCTTGACAAGGTGTCAGCCACTACATTATTTTTCCCTTTCACATATTCAATGTCAAAGTCAAAGGCCTGAACTTTACTTACCCATTTCTGTTGTCATTCATTGAATTCTCGTTGTTCCAGAAAATGCCTGAGATTGTTGTGATCTGTATGGACAACGAACTTGGCACCGACGAGGTACTGCCGAAACTTTGTCAAGGCATGCATAATGGCTAACATTTCTTTGTCGTATATAGAATACAACCTCTCGGCTCTTGAGAGTTTCCGACTTTTGAAAGCAATGGGGTGGCGGTCTTGCATTAAGACGGCCCCGATACCCTCTCCGGAGGCATCACACTCAAGGATGAAAGGTTGACTGAAGTCTGGCAGTGCAAGAACTGGACAAGAACTCATAGTCTCCTTGAGTTTCTCAATGGTCTGGTGTGCACATTCATTCCACTGAAAAGATCCCTTCTTTGTCAAGTCGGTGAGAGGTGCACCGAGCGGAGAGAACCCTTTCACGAATCGTCTATAGTAACTACACAACCCAAAGAATCCACGTAGTTCTGAAAGAGTCTTTGGAAGTGGCCAATCCAAGATAGCCTGAATCTTTTCTTGATGGACTTGAACTCCTCGGCTACTGACAATGTGCCCCAAATACAATATCTCTGTCATCCCAAATTCACATTTGGATTGTTTGGCGAACAACAGTTGTGACTTCATAATCTCGAGTACTTCTTCCAAATGCCTTAAGTGCTCCTCCCATGTCTTGCTGTAGATTAGTATATCATCGAAGAATACCAATAGGAACTTACACAGTTGTTTTTTAAAAATGTGATTCATGCACGATTGGAATGTAGCAGGAGCATTGGTCAATCCGAACGGCATGACCAGAAATTTGTAATGCCCAAAATGGCAACGAAATGTTGTCTTCTCCACATCCTGCTCCCTCATGCGGATTTGGTGATACCCCGAACGGTGGTATATTTTGGAGAAATAAACGGGACCGTGTAACTCATCCAGCAATTCATCGATCCTGGGAATCGGATACCTGTTCTTGATCATCTTTTTGTTCAGTGCGTAGTAGTCTACACACATACGCATCGTTCCATCCTTTTTAACGAGCACTACTGATGATGCGAAGGGACTGGCACTAGGTCTGATCCAACCTTTGTCAAGGAGTTCCTGAATTGTTTTTTCAATTTCATCTTTTAGCCTCCTAGGGTGGCGGTATGGCACCGTGATTACCGGTTTGGCACCAGCTTCCATCTCAATGGTGTGTTCGAATCCTCGGTGTGGTGGTATGCCTGGCGGTATGTCGGCGAAGACCTGGTGATATCTATCCAAAACCCTTTGAAGTTCTTTCTCCTGGCGGTCTGTTCTTTATCTCTGTATGGGTTCTGTCGAGGCAAAACAGTGTGCGGCCCAAACCACATTGTCGTGTCTGAAGATAGCTTCCATTCGTTGTGCTGAAATTTCCTTCGGCCCTCCATTCGACATTCCTCTCAGCACAACCTTTTTGTCGTTTACCTCGAAGGAGAACTCCAGTCGCTTGAAACTCTATGTGTATTCATCCAATGATTCCATCCACTGAATGCCCAGAATGACCTCCATGTCGTCCAAATCCACCACGAAGAAATCATTTGTCACTGTGTGGTTGCCCATGGTGATGCTTAGTTGCGGAACCAAATGAGTACATTTTAACAAATTTCCTACCGCTAGTTTGACATCATATCCCTGGTGTGCCTCCGGACACAGACTCCGTCGGCTCACTAGTGAGGAGTTAATGAAGTTGAGTGTGGCTCCGCTGTCAAGCATGACCACGACCCATTGTCCTTGGAGGGTGCCTTGGACCCAAAACACAATGCACCTCGGAGTTCCCGCCAGAGTAGCAATGGTGCCTCCTCTTTTGAAGAGTGCGGCAAGTCTTTCTGCGCGATTGATGTTTTCCTCCCTCGAACTTTGTTGTTCAGCTGCTTCGGCCTCGGGTGCTTGTTCTTCCTCTCCATCAGACGAAACCTCAATGTAATGTATTTTCCCTTTGCCAAAGCATCGATGTCCCGATACCCATGGCTCCTTATAGTTGAAACAGAGTTTCTTCCTTTTGAGTTCTTGCCTAGTTTCCTCATCCAATAGAGGCCTCCTAGTTGGAGGTCTGCTGTCTCTTTACCGTGGAGCAAGAGGTGGTTTGGACTGCGAGTGATATCTGGTGGACGAAGACAAAGATGTCACGTGCCTTCTTAATCGCTTCCGTCAGCGTGACAGGGTTGAATCCTTTCACCCACCCTTTCAAGGGTTCCGCTAGTCCATCCATGAACAGTACCACCAATCGTCAATCTGAAATATCAATCACCAAGACAGACAATCTTTGAAATTTTGTTATGTAACCATCGACTGTGCCAGATTGCTTTAACTGAGCCATTTCTTTGAAATTCAGTTCTGGATCCTTTCCATCGAAACAATCTATCAACCTCTCAGTGAATTCAGCATAGGAATTTGTTTGGTCGTGACGGAGAGTAACCATGCCATGATGCCACCATTCATGGGCTATTCCTTTGAGGTGTAGTGTTGCAAATTTGATGGCCTCATCTTCTGGCATAGGGTTGAGCTGGAAATATGTCTGCTTTTTGCACCCATGCTCGAGCTATGATAGTTCCAGACCCATCAAAGGAGGATAGATTAACTTTGCCCATTTTCCGTCTCAGATCGTCATTATAGTAGCCATGCTTGTTTCCACCAGAGTACCTCATTCTTAGCTCAACATAGTCTTTGTAGGATATATCTCCTTCCATATTTGCATTCCTCCAATCTTCCCGAAGCTGATCTTGTATTTCCTGGAAGGTTGGTTGCTCTCCTCGCCATTCTTCCATCCGTGGAGGGAAAGTTGGCATTGATGGTCGAGAGCATACAGGTTGGGGATTTGCCCGTCCCGAGACAGAGTTGTTGCTTTGTTCCGCGGATATCTTGCTTTCAACCAATTTTTGCAGTCTCTTCCATGAGGGGTTGAGTGTCATTTATCTGTACCTGGTTCCTAGTGTGCTCTCTTAGAAGAGTCATGACTTCAGCCATAGGATCTTGAGAATCGCCCATTCTTCCGACTGAGTGAGATCTGCTCCTTTTCCTTGAATTAACTCTCATTCAAAGCCCACAAGCTGGCAGAATCACCAACTCTGATACCACTATAATGTCTCGAACCAAACTAACACGTTTCTGAGACCGTACGGATGGAGTGAACAAGTACGGTGTACACCCAATCTACCAAGGGTGTCGTACGGTGGTGCACATTTGTTTGTCGTACGGTGGCACGGATCTGTCTGTCGTACGGTGGCGCGGATCTGTCTATCGTACGGTGGCGCGGATCTGTCTGTCGTACAGTGGCACGGATCTGTCTGTCGTGCGGTGGCCCAGATCTGTCTGCCGTACGATGGCACAGATCTGTCTGTCGTATGGTGTGATGAGGCTATGTGATGGAGATGGCACGAATGAAGTTGGAAAGGGACCGAGTAAGGGAGGTGTACAATGATCCACAATATATTCTAGACGATATTATTACTACGCAACAATACTTGCCAGATGAAATATGAATAATAATTGCTTCAATTTGCCAAATACCCAGAACCAGAGAACAGGCAAAGTAGGGTGAGGGTTGATTCCCACCGAAACTACACAAAACCAAATAGGGAGGGTCTTTCACCTCCAAAATGGCAAACAGCAGAATTCCAACAGGAATTCGCAAATACAAATCAAATACAAAACTCAACATGAGGAAACTAACCGTGCATAATTACCCGTCGGGGAAACTTCCCGAGAGTGCACAAAAGTGCCGACGGCGACAACTACACTACGCCAAATAAAATAATGGGCCCGAGATAAACGAAATCAATCGCGACCCCTAATACAATAGTTTTAATAGTCATTTAATGACAGGGATATTACATTCCCTGACTTCCATGTCCCCTTCAATATTACGTTCACTCTCGATCCTTTGTCAACCATGGTGTCTGTGAGAATGGTCCCAAGGATACCCATGTCCACGACCGTAGGGTGTCCACCACTATTTACTACCAATAACATGGGGTGTGTCACCAAACCAGCAAGAACATCCATACGCTCTATCGTACGGGTTGGTACCAGTACAGTGCTCAATAAGGTTGTTCTTAACTATGGCATAGTCTCAAGGAGGACTTTGACATTCATGGGTATCTCCATCTCAGCTTCTACGTATGGGGGTCAGGGTATATGGCCTTCTTTGCCTGTGTCCGAGTGATTGCCAATACTCCTTCCATATCCGTCTGCTCAATGTTTAAAACGTTGACACTGGGCTTCGAACACTTCTCGTCCTCATGGTCTCTGGGGCCACACCATCGGCATAATTTTTGCGGAGTTTCTTCCTTCGAGCAGTCATGAGCAAAGTGCCCCCATAAGCTACAAGGGCGACACTAAATCATCGGTTGTCCCTTTGCGTCATATTGGATCTAGCTCCGATTATTATTAGTATTATTGTTGTTGTTGCTTCTCCCTCAGTGTCAGTTATTTTTGTATCCGCTAGATAATGTGTTAGTGTTATTCTGCTGGGAGGTGTCCGTTGCTCTGAACGTAGATGATTGCTCGTGTGAAAAGGACTTGTTGGCTCCTTGTTTTCATATTCTATGGGCATTCCTTGATGGAATGTCCCATAAGTTGGCAAATGTCATAGAATGCATTTTTCGGGCATGTGCCCTTTATATGACTTGCCTCCATGCACTCCATGCACCATAACTCCCCCTCATCATTTTTATTGGTGTTCCCCTTCATCGTCTTAAACTCCATCATTCTCTACATATCTTTCTAAAGGGCTTGGACCTTCTTGTTGGACTCATCACTATTGCTCTTCTCTGAGGAGTCATCATCGTCCAATGACTTATTCTTCTTTTTCTTGGAGGTCTTATTTTCACTTTCAAGGTCCCTGGCCCGATTGTATGCATCTATGTACGGTGTTGGAGGAACGATTTTCAGCTTTTTCCTCATAGAGGGTTTTAGGCCTTCCACGAACCACCTTTTCTTCAAGCCGTCTGCCCACTGGCTCTCCATTTTTCCAACCAGTTCTTTTAGTCACTGCTCGTACGCTCTAATAGTCTCGTTCTTTCTTTGCTTCGTACCGTAGATCTCTGCTACTATTTCATTGTTGTCTAGAAGCAACCAAAATTCACTCTGAAATTCTTTTCTCAAGTCATCCTATGTACTTATTTTTGTTTTATCCACATTAAAGTACCAGTCTATGGTTATTTCGCGCAAGGTTGTTGGGAACTATCCAGCCCACTTGTCTTGGTCGGTCACCTCATCGACCGACCAAATTGTTTCACAAGTTCGACAATGTCGTACGGAATCCTCCTTCCCGTCGCTTATGAACTTAGGAAACTTTTGTTTCTTCGCCATTACTACGGTTTTGTTTGTCGCCGGCATTGGCTGAACTCTTGAGCTGGATGTATTAGAACCGGATAGGTTGTTCTGACTATCGTGCCCCTGTGTCCCTCCGACACTCCTAGCTGCCCCGGTATCCTATATGTCCCTGTCCCTAGTCTCCCCTGCTTCCCTCCGGGCTTCCCTTGCCTCTGATTCCTTTTGGGCTTCCCTTGCCTCCATACACAGTGTAAGGGTTAGGTTCCTTAATTGATTTCTAGTTTCTTCGATTAGTTGTTCGTTGTTTACTTCTATATGGTATTCTTCCTCTGTACTCTATACATACGCTTTGCCTTCGGCTTGTTCACTTACTGTGGCTTCCTCTTGATGTCCCTCAGCAAGGCTCCTTAGCTGTAGCCTACGTATTGATGATGCTCCAGTATCAAGGCCCTCTGAATGGCCTCACAGTTGTCTATATGTTCCCTCCAGTTTCTATCTTTATTTAGGAGGTTTTGCATTAATTATGCTTCTCCCAAGGGTTTAGAATGTGTTGCCTCCATCTTTTTTCATCGCACTCCTCTTCTTCCCTTCTGTTGTTCTCCTCGTACCTCCGAAGGATTTTTCAGAGTATGTTCTCGCTTTTGGTCTCTTCTTGTGAATTTTGTAGGGCCAAGATAGTTTATGCCAAGAGACGTGGGAGACGGCACATCAACCTGTCAACCACAAGACTCACTCCAAGGGCACTCCACACCGCACTCTCAGGAACTTTCTGTGATGCCTCCCTCCGGACGTGGGTCACGATTGATGCTTGTAATAGAGCTATGAAGTCTATTGTCAACGCCTGTTCTCCCTCAAACAAGTCTTTACCCCTTTCCCCGTTGTTGCTTGCACCTTTGTCGAGTGGTTGACCCATTATCCTCCGTACACCATTAACACTCTATCACTTCCCGAGTTTCAATTAGCAACGGCGCCAGATGTTTGCCCCGTAGGGTAAACGCATTTAATGCATACGCAAACAATATGAAATACAACAAAACATAGTATATCAAAGAACTCACAACTACTTTTGTATTACTTCACCAAATGGTTACATTGTATGACAACAACAATACGACAATACCATCCACTATATTCATAATGATAATAATAATTCCCAAACCTAAGTACATAACATTTATAGAGCCCAAGGGGGTGCGAGGCCAACCATTGCAACCATCCCAAACTACCTACCCCTCAATTACACTAACTATTTTAACGACACATTTACTAACAATATGTTTTACCCGACAGCATCATACTGCCCAAAAAGAAAGTCGTCTCCGAACGACGCACAACAAAATGGGGATAATGACAAGACTCAAACAACTGTACAAAAAAATTAGGAAGTAGAGGAGGGCTGAGAGTGTGTCCCTAAGGGCGGTGGTGTCGATGCCGCCAATTGAGCTCGCAACTCATGAACCTGCTCAGTCCTATGGCACAAATTTCTCTCCGCAAGCAACTCCCGCTGCCACCAAACATACACAGCCAAATATACAAGGACGTGACAAAATACACATTCTTAATCCTTCTTTAAAATACAAAACCCGATAAAAACAAAACTTCAAACATGTTGCTAAAACACAAATATGTGTCCATAGAAGAGATTAGGATAAATTATCTATTTTTAGAAAGTTGATTCATATTATAATGAATTCAAAACATAACATATCCTCAATAATGGCTAGAGATAGTCGTCCCTGTGACCAACGCTGGAAATATATGTCGACTAACTTTCAGACATGACACTTCAATCAATGAAGGAAAATGTTGTACATTTTTTGTGTCTTATAAATTTTCAACTCTTAAGACAATTTCATTACCTGTCCTTAAATGTTGTGTGAGTTGGAAAATAATGGTTCAGCAATTACAGTCCTTTGTGAAAACTCTTTAAGTATATAAAAGAAACCAGATACAACAATGTAGTACATACTATGTGTTATGCTTGGATTGTTTGTCCTATTACTGTTTGTTCATTCTAATTATCTTTGTTCTATACTTCATTTGACATCAATGACAAGAATTTAGACAAAGACTAACACTTCATTGTCTAAGTGATGTGACATTAATTGGTAAAGTTAAAAACTTTGGCTCTTGATTTTGAATGAAATCTCTCTTTGCACATAGAGATGGTCTGGATTAACTACAAGCAGTATTGGCTGATATAGAGCATTGCTATGGATCAAAGCAATTTGAACCTAGTGCAAAGTCATCAACTTTGATTCCTAGCGTAGTTGTCAAAAGTATACAAACTCAGATATTAGTAGTCATTTAGCAGGGAGACCAAAATGAAGGTTAACTATTGAATGCCAAGCTTAGTAAATCAAAATGGACAACCAAACTCAACATATAAATGTGAAAATAGAGCTTTTCCATCATATATTCAAAGGTATTGATGTTGAATTATTTTGAATGTCTCACCCTATTATACCAAGTCCTTATAACTTGGAGGTATGTATCCCTTTCCAATTCTAACCTCAAAATGCTGATTAGAAGTTCAAGGAATATCGTCAAACACTTTCAATACAACCTCTTTCCTTGTTGGTTCAATGTTTCAGTTTGATAATGTGTAATGAGCCTGGCTGGCTCTCAATTACAAATTGACTCTTTCCTCAAATTTAATTGCAATTTAACAGAGATCCAAATTATTTATAACTTATTTGCAAAAAAATTTCAATTAAAAATCAGAGATAATATTCCACTGAATTTCTCAACATAAGCAATATAAACAATAGCAATTAATATCAACTTGTTTGCTTATTAAGATTGGATTCCAACCAACCTGACATTAACAATAATCATTTCAAAAAAAAAATTCAGAATATGGCACCTTTACAAAACGTGCATGCTGAGAATGAAACGCAGTAGCAAGAAAAGATTGGCGCAAAGCATTAACTCCTTCCCTTGTGCAATGACATCTTCAAGAACGTATTAAGTGTGACCCCAACCACTTCACAATAGCAGCAACATGTTGCAGCCTCAAACTTACAAACATCAACCAACAATGTAAGGCCCTGCCATGTCCGTACGGCAGCCTACAAATAAACTGTACAGCCTTCCAGAATTCCATACGGCAGTCTTGAAGGGCTTGTCAATAATTTCTAGCAACTTCCACAATTGCTAAACAATAACCCCACAATGCTATCAAATTTTGCTAAAGAATTCTTGTTGTCCTGCATTTTGTCACCACAAAATGTAGGTAACAATACGAAACTTTTAAGCTTAGTTTCGTATTTCTCTATGTATGATTCACTATTTAACTAGCCAATAATGATCGATCAGTTGATCTCAATTTGATTAGTGAATCTTTATGTTGAAGCTTTTCGTCAAGTCTTTTCCATTTTTTCAATTTGTCTTCCTATACTTGATTTTTGAATCCTTCGGCGTCCTTTGGTGTGCTTTTGAGTGTGTTTTTTGTTTGTTTTTGGTCTTTTTTGTTTCCTCCAATCTCTTGCTTTCGGTTTTCCCTTCAATTCGATCTATCACAGGCGTTAATCAGACAATTCTGTCATGTCCCCATTTTGGCTGACATTGTTTGGCATGACGGATTTGCCTATCATCGACTTTCGTAGGCAAATAGTTTGGAGAGAGAGTCATTGTGTAGATCATTTGATTGCTTATTGCTGACAGAGCCTACATTCGGTAGAGCCTACATCCAGTTTGAGGCCTACATGCAGTTGTAGTGGAGCCTACGTCCAGAAGTGAGCCTACATCCAGTCTAGCTGGGCCTACATTCGATTATGAGACATCTTGGCCTACATTGTTATAATTTTAAGTTGAGATATGTACTTTATTATTATAATGTTATTTTATTATAAAGTACATTAAAATTGGATGTTTCTAGAAGTTCTAGCAACTTCTCAAGGAAAAGAATAAATAGAGGGCTTGGGCTTTCATTTCTACATGCTTGGATTTGGATTTTCTTCTACTTCTTCATTGTGAAGCAATTTGTAGTCTTTGGTTTGCAAATTTTATTCGATCTTTGGGAACGAATCACTCCCTTGGATTGGCATAACTGAGGTAGTGAAATATCTACTGAAGGGTTGCAAATTTGGAGTTGGTACTCAGCGATCTCATTGGTACTTCATTGAAAATTTGATGTAAGGGTTTGTTTGTGATTGAAACAGCATTTCAAGAGGCATTTTTAGTAGGGCCGAAATTATAGGCGGCCGTTTTTAGCAGGTCCAAAAAAGCAGTCCGAAAAAGCAAATCCGAAAAAGCAGACCTGAAAAAGCAGTCCGAAAAAGCAGTTCGAAAAAGCAGACTTGAAAAAATTGATATTGAGGGTTTGTAACTGGTTGAATAAGGGTTTGGAATTCATCATTTAATTGGTGAATCAGTTTGATAAGTGTTGGAGATCATTTTGTGCATTTTCAGACTTTCAGTCTCAGGCCCTGGAATCAAAGTTTTGCTCATAACTACATATCTACTTGGGATAATTTTTTATGCATTTGTGGAAGGGTTTCTACACCCTAGGCGCCCCTTTTCCCAACATTTTGGGCAGGGAATACTTGGCATTGTTTTTTCTACAGCAGCCGTACCTGTACGGCCTGGTACGACCCAGTACAGTGCTGCATATAACTGCAGATTGGGGGCGATTTTGGGAAGCAGTTTGTCACCACGTCATTGGCTATTGGTCTCTGCATTTTGGTCAACAACTGAGGCAGCGTTTCCAGGTGCAGTTCATGTTAATGTGTGATGTATTGAATGTCAAAATTATGCATAAGAATCGTATGTAACAGTCAGGTCTGAAAAGTACTGTTCTTGCATTAGCTGGTTAGTGTAATCAGTCATATATGAACTAGTCTCATACAATATTGTTAACATCTGTTATTACCATTGGGAGTCACTGTTAGGTGTGACTGTTTATGTCATTGTTACCATATGACAGTAGTTACAACAGTTATATAATCAGTCCATTGATCTCATACATTGCTATATAATGTTGTATTGGGTTAGTATGCGAGCAAGGCATTGATCATATTGTCATGATATTGTAAGGGTCATTGCATTGTAATCTGAAATTTATTGTCACAGTCTGAGAACAGTCATTTGGAATCACATAATGTTAGCTGGGTTGATATAGATGCAATTACATTGGTTGTCATAATCAGTGACCATTCGAGTAGTGTGTATTTCATTATTACTCTATTGTATTACTTTCCTATATTGTTATTGTTATCTCAATTGCAATTGGATGCCAAAAACAATAAACATATTGAAACACATCATTGCAAGCAAAACATTTCAGTGCATGCCAACTATTTGACGAATTGCCACAATTCAGATTTGGGGTGTTTCAGTGACCTATTAGCAAGGGTCATTACAAATTCAATCAAAAGATATGGTCATTTAAGTGCCCAAAAAGTGGACTCTCCAAGCTCAACTGCATATTTAAAAAATAGAAGTTATTTTCTATAGTTGAGTTGCATTTTTGAAACATATAACATTTTAATCACTTTATGTTATGTTTTTAAGTTACTTTACTTAAATTTATAACTTAAGTGATTAAAGTGCACTTTATGATATATTTTTACATTGAGTTGCTTTTTAATTTTTCACATAAGTGACTATATGTTTGTTGAGTTTTACTTTATGTTTTAAATAACATACAGGTTAAATATTATTTTATAAAATAACATTTGCACATTATCTACTTTATATTTTGTGTTAATAGTTATTTTGGACCCTGAAAGTAATATTTCACTTAACATTTTAAATAGACATGTGCTTAAATAAATCACTTAAGTGTGTATAGCAACATGTTATTTAATCTCCTACTTTTTATGCAAATGCATCTAGAGACTCCACTTTGCATATAAAGTTTGAAAAACATGCATTTACATCTAGAGACTCCACTTTACATGTAAATGACTTCTACATATTTTATTCTCCATGCAAATGCCTCTAGAGAGTGAGCTTTTTGCTTGAGATGCTTTTTAGTGTTTTAAAAAAAAAATTCAAATAATAAAACATGCATATGCATCTCTAGAGTGAGCTTTATTTTAAAACATGTATATGCATCTCTAGAGTGAGTTTTGCTTTATAAAATGAAAAAACAAGTTTTGAATATATGCAATGGCCTTCCAAGAGTCCACTTTGCATGTAAAAGCTTTATCCATGCAAATGCTTTGAAAATAAAACATGCAATGACATGTGGAGAACCCGTTTTTGCTTGGAAAGTGAATTTTTTGACCAAAAATAACTTATGCAATGACATGTAGAGAGTGTGCTTTGGCTGGAAATGCATTGACCAAGTCCAAAATATATTTTATTTCACATGCATATGCACACGGAGGATGCGTTTTTGCTGGGAATGAATATCCAAGGTAAAAGTTTTGAAAATAAAACATGTATTTGCATCCTCTAAACCCGTTTTTGGCTGGGAATGTTCATTTTGACCAAAGACATGCAAAATGTGATGTGTAATAGCACTCATAGAGTGCGTTTTTGGCTGGGAATGTTTTTGAAGCCAAAAGCAACCAAAAACGTGGCATGTAAATGCATCATTTAAACCCGTTTTTGCTTTGAAACACAAAAATAACCAAAAATGTGGCATGTTTTTGCATATGGAGGCTGCGTTTTTGTGTTTGCTGAGTGTTTTTAAGGCAAAAACATGTTAAAATAACATATGTATTTGCATCTTCTAAACCCATTTTGGCTGGAAGTGTTCATTCTTGCTCAAAATACTTCAAAACTTTGCATGTATTTGCATCCAGAGGCTGCATTTTTTCTTGAAGATGCATTTCCAAGTTTTTCAATGCAAGAGAATCCATGCATTTGCATTTTGAGAACCCGTTTTGCTTCCAAATGGATGAAAAAATGCCCAGCAAGTTAGAATCTTGGAAATAGTCAAGGATATTGAGTGGTTGGATGCAAATACATCTCTAGAACCCGTTTTTGGAGAAGGCAAAGACATTTCAACTTCTCTTCCTTCCATTTTTCTCTCATTGGCTTACAAATAAGTATTTGTAATGGTTTTTGTTTTGGTTTTTCTCTTATTTCTTCTACAATGTTGCATTTTATAGCTCATTTGTTTCCATTTGTTCAAATGCAGCCCATGTATTATGCATTTTTGTGTTTAAATAAGATTAAATCCTTCATTTTACAATGCATAAAATCATCTTTTACTCAAAAACAAAATTGTATGTGTAGTTTTGGTTTCAAGTTTTAACATGTTTGGGTCAATAGCAAGAGGTATGTTTTTGTGTTTTTCTTTCTTGTTTGCATGCTTGTTTGTTATTTGTTTTTGAAGAAAGATGAAGTCATTTTCCAAAAAACGCAAGTACATCCATCCATGCTAATTCATCCTTCATTTTCCAACACATGTAGTTGCATTTCTCAAGTCCATTACATGTGAAAACATGTCATCCTTCATTACATGCAATCATCCTTCAAGAGTCCGTTTTTGGTAAAAAGGTCATTTTATTAATACCAAAATTACCATTTACACATTCTCATATCTTTCCAACTTGCATTCTTAGCCACACAAAAAAGCCCCTCATGCAATACATCTTCACAAGTCCATTTTCATTCATATTCGTCCATATACAAGTACCATTCTTTTCATTTTCAGCCAACATGTGTGTTCATTGAGTATCTAATCAATACTCCAAATATCTTGTTTCTGCATAGATCCATCATTGCAAGCCAAAATCCATTCATGGGTTCAATCTTTTCAGATGATGTATTTACCCTTTGTGATTTCACTGTTGCAGCACAGGATATGTTAGCACTATCAAAAGTCAAAAGAAAAATATGACAAAGAGTTGGCTCATACCACAGCCTCACTTGTTTCATCAACTCTTGATCAAATCTGAGATACAGAGATTGGGTATGTTGACATGATCAATTTCTTGCAAAGACTCGACAATGTCTAGGGAATGGAAAAGCTTTTGACAAAGCTACAAGGGGATCTGGAGAGCTATCAAGCAGTAGAAGTGGGCATCATCGGCAATCTTAGACAAATAAGATGCAAGGTTCTTACCAAAGATGATAACCTCTTCACTGAAGAGGAAATGATTACAAAATTGTGAACTCAGCACATATGGGTGCAATCAAAATTGACGCTATTTCAGAGACCATGAAGATTTCAGATTTTCCTCTTATGATTGTATTGCCAAATATAAGGCTTTCTTTGATAATTTCAAGGATTAATTCTTTCTTCATTTTTCTGCTTTAGTTTACGTGCTTTGTAGATTGGAGAAGATGAATTGCATGCAATGCAATTACATGTATATTTGATTACATGTCCTTATGGCATGTAATCGAATAATTCTTCTCACCTACTTAGACCAGGTCAAAGTGGTTGAGTTTCTCCGACTTTTTCCTCCTTTTTCTCATTCCTTTCCCTATAAAAGGAATGAGCCCTCATTGTAAATTTGGTCTTTATTTTTATGCAAGAGAGCTTTGCCAAACTTGTGCAAGCATAACTATGATAGTGTAGTACTATTTTGGAGAAATATAAATAGAAAGAAACAATTGGAGCTGAAGCTGTGACTGAGTGCAATTGTGGTGAATCAAATTGGAAGCTGTGACTGCAATTTGGTTTTACTGTCTTTTTGTTTATGTGATACTTGTGTTTTGTTAAGAGCAATTTGAAAATTAGAAACAATCGGAGCCGAAGATGTGACTAGGAGCGATTGTGGTAATATAAGACTAGAAGTTGTGACTGTAGGTCATATTACCATCTCATTTTCATACTCTTTGTTAGAATAGTTAGAAAATCTCTACTTCTAGAAGTCTATGTGCCCCAATGGTAGAGGTGTTTCTTATAGAATAGATAAATAGGTCATCGAGCCAAGCCAGTACGCTTTTCAATCAGCCGATGAGTTGGTGGTCATTTATCGGTATCATTGTTTCCAGCTTTTAGATAGAAGTGTAGTTTAGAGATTAAAGCTTTGCCCTTTACTCATTCTTCAAGTAAGTGGATTCCTTCTTGAAAGATAAGAGAAAGGAATATTTGTAACACCCTATTTGATAATCTCTTAACTTCTTGCTTACCTTGAGTTGATCCAAGGAACGGTGAGAAGGGGAGCCTTCCCTTTAAGGTAGGAGAGACATTGTTTCACACGCTGTGGCTGATATCACTATTTTGTAACTGGATTTTTTCCCAAAAATTGTCGGTAGCAAAATATCCACCCAACAATTCTCTCCAATCTATGAAGACCAAATTCCTCCAAAACTCTCTCTCCTGCAACCAAGTCGATTTACTCCTTGTACAACTCTCAGACATAAAATAATATTAATTGATAATTCAGATTCAAGCTCTACAAACAACCAGCAAAGAAGACTGATATTCTCTCCAAGACTGAAGACCAAATATCACAAACCCTTGCACACTTCAAGGAATTTCGATTTCCTTCTCCAAGAACAAATTTCACAAATTCTTCAAATGACATAAGGTGAAAATAATGGCTTTTTCATGTTATATTTATAAGCTTTATGAAAAAGCTTCCACTTCACACTTTTCACTAAAGTGGCCTCTTCAACACACCATCGTTTTATAACATTAAAGTCATAAAGTTATTAAATTAACATAACTTAATTTAATAACCACATTTAGAACATGAAGCCACTGAAACTTCCTGACAAAATAAATCTAACTTCTGACAACAGATGCTCGAGCTCATACTGCCCTGCCAGAAATAGCCATCTGACCAAAATAAACTTAGTATAAATAGTAAGTCTCTCAAACTGGAGATTTTACAGAAGAAACTCTGAAACTCTTGCGCAGGCGCCCTGCTAAACATAGCCAAACCAAAAATACCACTTACTAAAAATAGTAAGTCCACCAATCCGAACCCAATGAAGAGCAATCTTGGCATCTACAATCTCTTGAGTGGAATCCCACTACTAGCTTTGCTGACCGAACCCCTCTGACAACCTGATTAGCTTACAAGGGTCACCAAACTAAGCTAATCCCAAAGTCTAAAAAACGGGGACATTACATAATGATTGATTGAAATGATATCAAATGTGATTTAAATGCTTTCAAATGGTTACTAAGATGTCTAAGCAAAGAACAATAATGCAAATGCAATTCTTTTTGTCTTTTGAATGCATATAGATGACCCACACAATGTAAAGATGCACCTACAACAACTAGATATTAATTCAAAGAGTTGGCATGCAAACTAAGTATGAGAGAGACAACTCATGACATTCAAACCTTATGACAAATAAACTAAACTAATATGCCAAAGCATTAAATGTTGATGCTTAATTTAATGATAATGTTTACAATGCATTGGTAATAGCTTATTGGAATTCTAAAAATTTATTTTTATATGCAACTAATGAAAACCTAGAATAGATCGCACCACTTGATTTGGCCTGGGAACTAGACAAATTGAAGCAAGCCCCTTTCCAATCAGACGATTGTCACCATTAATCTCAAATGCACATCCAATTCATGGCGTATGAACCTTAGAAACTCATGTCGTTGTTGTAGGGCCCACGTGGTGTGCTAAAACTGTATTGCAGCCTTGGAAAGCTTAAAGATTTATTCTAGAGACTGCAAATCATCACTCTTACTCTTGTAGCTATTGTAAATTGCAAATGATCTTAAATCTAGTCTGAAATCTATCAAACTACTCATAATTTAAGCTCATTAATGGCTCCTGGCTAAGGCCATCACCGAATTGCACACCAATTCAAAGTGCCAGAACTATGAAGAATTACCAATTTTCCTAGCAAATACTGAAACCCTTGGACATACTCCAATGACTTCACAAAACAAGAAAATTCATTCATTCACATAATGGTTGAATTTTTTACTTTTGGCCCTTATATATTTTCTCCTTCACAAATCAACCAAGACTCTTGAACTTCACACTTAACATAACTTAAAAACATATGTGCTTTTTAATTTGATTTTATAATCATTAATTGTCAAATAATAAAGTCAAATAAGTCGTCAAATGCTCTCACTTTATAATTTAACTTTATGATATTAAATCCCCTTTAATTATAAAGTCACATGAAGTCAATATAATATTCCCTTAAAATAATGATGTAGGTCAAGGGATGGTGGATCCAATTAAGGACAATCCAAACCTTGCAGCTTCAGAACAACACAGCGGAATAACACAACACAACAATTGCTTCAACCAAATTTTCATTAGCATGCCCAGCTGTAAGGCCTTCCAGGTTAGGGCCAATTACAATCAAAAAGTAATTCTGCAATATCAACAGGATCCAATACAACTCCAGCTAGTTCAGTTCTGAGACAAATCAGCAACTGATGGAAACCCTAAGGCAGATCTAAACTTGTGCTCGCAAGCCACCAAGCAATCTCCTTGTCTCCAACCCTCAACCACTAGCTCTGCTATCACAAACTATCAGATAACAATCTGATCTGCAAGATCACGCAGGATCTTTTCCACAACTTCACTTATCTGCTACCCTCAAATCTGCTCTCAGTACTTGCCATCTCCTCTCATCCTCTAAACAACTACCCAAACACCCCTTAAATATTAATCATCAGCCACAAGTCGGCTGGATGACACAATTAACTCCTAACAAATATTAAATGCAATACAAGTCGGCTCTCAAATAGCCTTACAATTAATAAATCCAACATGTCGGCCTCTAGATCCACATAGGAGAGTCCAACAAAAGATACCAACAATAAATGCACCAAGTCGGCCAAGCAAATCATCAAGAACTCCAATCGGTAAGGCAAAACTACCGAGTGCCAGAGAAACAACCGAGCACCAGTGAAACAACCGACCAAGCCAAGCAACACAGGCATTACCGAGCACCAGTTCCACCGAGCACAAGAAGTCTCACCGAGTTCCTTCAGCGACCGAGCTTCCTTCAATAACCGAGACCATCGATTAACGCTGCAACCGAGTAACACCGGCCAAGTAACACACCACCATGCACATTCACCGAGGACCAAGAATGCCCCTGCATCAGACACCCCAGGTTCAAAAAGATGTTCATATGTGAGAAGAACATCTTCCGGGATTCAGCATATAAACCCCGAACTGGTTCTTCACATACAATTCCTCCACCTTTTCACTTTGCATACTCTTCCACTTCAGCTTCCTCTGTTTCTTCAAGTCTTTCCTTGATAACACACAGATATGTTCCCCAAACTGATCATTCATTCTCTCAGGATCTACCAACTCAACTCGGCTACCAATACTCAGACTCCTCCTAATGAGTGTTGTATCCATCAAAGGCATCAGGGAAAACTTCCTGTCATCCTTCTCAACAATAAACACATTCTTCACACAATCATACATAGGTCTGCAATCATATTGCCAAGGTCTACCGAGCAATATATGACAACTATTCATCTCCACAATATCACATAACACAAGATCCTTATATTGGCCAATCTGAACATCAATAAAGCATTGTTCTCTTACTTCTAGAGCATTATCATCTTGCAACCGGCCAATCCTATAAGGATGTGGATGTCTCATTCTATTCAAACCAAGTTTTTGAACCATGTCCTCAGCAACAAGGTTATCAGTACTACCACTGTCAACAATAACATCACAAAGTTTACCTCTAGACTTGCACAGAGTCCTGAACAAGTTCCTCCTCTGACAAGGTTCCTCCTTTGTACCAAGCAATGTTCGCCGAATCAGCACCTTCTCAGATTCAGGTTCATTCTCAACATTTTCATTCACCACAGCAGTACGTCGATCAACAAGCTTCTTCTATGTACACTCAAAAGAACGGTGTCCTTCCTCACCACAATTATAGCAAGTACCCTTAAAGATAACTCTACCTGTCTTCTTCTTCGGTTCTACAAGTTTCTGTTCATCTTCTGCAGTCATTAGTTTATCCTTCACCAAGTGATCAATCTTTTCCTTCCCTCGAGGATTACTATGTTGTTTCCTTTTCAGCTTATCTTCTGCCTTCATAGCATACTGATAAGCATCTTCAACAGAATCAATCTTCAGCATACCAAGCTCATCCTGAATATTGAATCTCAAGCCATTCACATATCGAGCTACCTTTTCCTTACCAAGTTCTCTGTGTCCAAAACGAATAGTAAGTTTGTAGAACTCCTCAGTATAATCTTCAACGGTCATATCCTTCTGTTTCAAATTCTGCAACTTCTTAAACAAGTCAAGCTCATAGTCAACAGGTATGAACTTAGCTTTCAACTTAGTCACCATCAACCTCCACCGATTGATCTTCATTTCACCTTCATCTTCTCTATCTCTTTGTAATTCTTTCCACCAAACAGTAGCATGTCCTTTCAATTTTGTCTGTGCCAATCTCGCCCGAAGAGGATCTTCAATTTCTTCCAGCTCAAAGAAATCTTCAAGTTCACCAATCCAGCCAATCAAATTCTCAGGTTTCAAAGTACCAGAGAAAGTAGAAACTTCCATTAGGTAACTATTACTTAACCGAGCTCCAAATCTATGTAACCGAGTAGTTCTGTCTTCACCAGATCTATCCCTCCAGTCATCACCACTAGATCCAGCAGCTTCAAAGTCTTCAGCAGCTTCCTCATAACCATCTTCAGTACCAACATTCCGAGGTACGCCAACAATAGCTCTCATGATCTCAACGATCATATCATTCTTCATCAAATCCATCTCAGATCTGAAATCAGATTTCACCTTCTTTGTAATCCTAGATTCCACAGTATCACAGAGATCTGCAATCACTGTAGGGTCCAATCTTCTCGGAGGCATTCTTAAAGATAAGAGAAACCCTTTGCAACAAACCCTACACCGACCACCTTGTGACAATCTCCAAGTTGTATGCAAGTCAGATCACAACCTGCCACCTCGCACAAACAACTAGGTCAAGATTCCACAAGTTTAGTGCCACGGATCTGCAAACCAGATCATACGATCTCTTCGCCCACAAGATCAACTTCGCAAGATCAGCCTTGCTAGGTCAACCTTCACTCCACAAGATCAACTCAGCTCTGATACCACCTGACGCAAGTCAAGGGATGGTGGATCCAATTAAGGACAGTCCAAACCTTGCAACTTCAGAACAACACAACGGAATAACACAACACAACAATTGCTTCAACCAAATTTTCATTAACATGACCGATTGTAAGGCCTTTCGGGTTAGGGCCAATTACAATCAGAAAGTAATTCTACAAGATCAACAGGACCAATACAACTCCAGCTAGTTCAGTTCTGAGATAAATCAGCAACTAATGGAAACCCTAAAGCAGATCTGAACTTGTGCTCGCAAGCCACCAAGCAATCTCCTTGTCTCCAACCCTCAACCACTAGCTCTGCTATCACAAACGATCAGATAACAATCTGATCTGCAAGATCACGCAGGATCTTTTCCACAACTTCACTTATTTGCTACCCTCATATCTGCTCTCAGTACTTACCATCTCCTCTCATCCCCTAAACAACTACCCAAACACCCCTTAAATACTAATCATCAGCCACAAGTCGGTTGGATGACACAATTAACTCCTAACAAATATTAAATGCAATACAAGTCGGCTCTCAAATAGCCTTACAATTAATAAATCCAACATGTCGGCCTCCAGATCCACATAGGAGAATCCAACAAAAGATACCAACAATAAATGCACCAAGTCGGCCAAGCAAATGTTCAAGAACTCCAATCGGTAAGCCAGAACTACCAAGCGCCAAAGAAACAACCGAGCACCAGTGAAACAACCGATCAAGCCAAGCAACACTGAGCAACATAGGCATTACCGAGCACCAGTTCCACCGAGCACAAGAAGTCTCATTGAGTTCCTTCAGCGACCAAGCTTCCTTCAATAACAGAGACCATCGGTTAAGGCTACAACCGAGTAACACCGGCCAAGTAACATACCACCATGCAGATTCACCAAGGACCAAGAATGCCCCTACATCAAATAAACAATTATTATTGAAGTGACACTTTAATAATAATTTAATGTCATAACTCCATTAATAACTATTATTTAATGATTCTGACTTCATCATTGGCTAACCCACTGCTCCCACTATCAATCTGGATGCCTTACTAAAAATAGTAATGATCCCTCTCTAACATTCACCAACTCACCATAAATAGTAAGTCCCTACAAATAGAACCAGAAACCTTTGAATATCAATGACTCGGGACAAATAAAAGATTTGGTGAGATAAGCACTTACAATGGCCACCTGAAGAGCTCCAAAAATCCCAAATTGGACCCTCTAATCCCACATACTAGCCTACGAGGGTCAAGATAATAGGCTAATCCCTCAAACTCTAATGCTCATGAAAATGGGAACATTACAAGGTGATCTATTAGACAATATAATGAATCGTCCAATGCATAGTAGTCTTCTTGATTAAAAGAAATGTCAATTAAACTATTGTCCAAATCAATTGACTCATAAAATGAGTGAATGCAAACAACCATTCACTAAATTTTAACAGTAACGTTTCATTGAAAGGTAAACAATATTGAAAAACAAAACTTAAAGATTATCTTAAATGACATATAAATTGCATAGGAGTAGTAAATAGATATAAAATATTTTAAGTCCTTATTTCAATAAAATTTATTCCACATTGCAAAAAACCTTGGTAATCATTAATCTTACCAACATGCACAACCAACAACCTTGGACGGTGGTAAAGGTAAAAGGAGCTTATTACATACCCAAATGAAATAGGATTGTCCTTATCGAATCCCCTTTATGTCCCAGAGACTTTGAAATCAGATCTAACCGGAGCAAGTACAAGAGTGCAAAGTGCACCTCACAAAGAAGAACTAAAAGTTTCCGTAATTGTCTTCCTATTGTTGACTTCATCAAATATATCAAGAAAAACACCACTGCAGAAAATAGCATCCATTAGTTTATATGCATGTGCTATTGATTCTAAACAACTCCCTATACGCATTCATTAGATCAAAGATTCAAAAAAAAAACAGACTATGTTTGAAAAGTTAAAAAGAAATTCTATCAAGTGATTACAAAGAAAACTAAAACCTAAAAGCAGCTAGGATTTACAGATATGTATGCTAGGAAAGAGATGCCATACTGTAGTGATTGAAATTATCAAACTAATGCACACAAAATGGGGAAAAAATTAAGGATATAACAAATGAGAAGCACACTTACATCAGTTAAAACACTCAAGAATACCAATAGGCCAATATAGAACACCAAAGAGGACAAATGGCACTATCATATATCAGATATACTATCAGTTAACTAGAGCACATTTAACTATCATTATGATAAATATTTGCACTATGCAGTTTTGTCTCACACATTAATTTATGCTGTGTAGCAGCAAACTATTGCAATCACAATGATGCAAATAAACTGTAAAATAAACGGAGATGCAGGCTTTCCATTAAACCGCCGGTACCCATATGAAAATCAACTTTCATACTCCCTTTTGTCAGACTAGTCATCATCCTCCATCTTGTGTCAATCCACTCAACTGCGATCTCCCCTGGTCAGTATGCAAGGCCATCCTATCAGGATCTATGTACTTCAAGAAACAACTAGGGTAAAGATGATCACCCCAAACTTGATAAGGAGTAAACAATGACAATGATCAAGAAGAGAAGTATGAAATAACTAAGGCATAAAACTTTCCAAAGAAATTGAGATGGTCAATGGAATTCTTGGCTCAATATTCTCCATCAGCATACATCCATGAAAGGTATCATGAATCCATGCCAAACATGAAATGCAAAGTTTAAGAGGTTTTTATGCACTTTTTGCAAGGGAAAATCAAGTAAAATGTGTACCCAGGACATAGGCAACTTGGCTAAGTCTTCAGTGATTTCTCTTTGATTACTTTATTGTGTCTATAAAGTTTATTTATTAAAGACTCCATCATAATAGTTTTACATCCTTAAAACCTATATTCCATTATTTTGTTAATTTGGCAAGTCTTGGCTGACTCTGAGCACCAAGATTGAGTTTGGGTCAAAATCAACTTCCCAGGTCTTAGCCAATTCGAAGTCTTTTAAGTATGTTGGCAAGTGGTGTTTTGGGGCACTAGGGATCACTTCAGGGTTGTCATTTATGGCAACACTTATGCTGGAGTGATCGTATGCAAAGAGTTTTTGTAATGGAGTCACAATCAAGAAAATGACTAAGTACGGAATCAGGGCAACAGTGTACTAGTGTACAGTTTTGGTCAAAGATGACAATACATGATGTATTATGGCTTGCGAAGTTAGTAGAAGGTATTTTGGAATATGTATATGCTTCGGTTAAGTTCGCATGTGTTTTGGTGATCAGATCAGTGAAATTCGGTGATCTAAAGGTATGCGAAGACAAAAAATCAGTATAACAAGGCATATGAGCAGTTGCAAAGATTAAGGCAAGGTTAGTGGATATGGTAACGTGCTAAGTCAAGTGAATAAAGTATATTGCCGACACTTGGGTAATATAAGATCGCTGATTCCATACTTATCATGTACATAATTAATTATTATGTTTTGTATGGTATTTGTGAAGCTGACTGGATGGCAGATTTTGTATAAGCATAGAATGATTTTGTGGAAGCGAAGATATGTATGAGATGTGATGATGAAGCAAGGTTGTGAATATGAGAGCAGATAGCAAATGCGAGATCAGTATTTGACAGAGCTATAATTGGAACTATCTAAGCAAGGAAGTGCTTGTATTGTTCACATTTTGGAGAACTCTTTGAGACAGTTTTTTATTGTAAGAGTAGTTTGCTCACCACCTTTAACCAGGTGTTTTGTATACCCCTAAGTGGGTTTTGTATTCCTCTAACAAGGAAATGTACTATGTAATAATCAGCTCCTAACAGGGATATACTATTTTAGTGCATAGTTGTGGGTACCATCCCCACCGGGGTTTTCCCTTGGCCAAGGTTTCCTCGAGAACAAATCATGGTGTCATGAGTTATGTGTTGTGCTTATATGTTATTTTCATTTCAGCATTATTATGGTTCATTTATAATTGGTTTAAGTTTAAATTAAAGTGCAGTAATACTGATTCACCCCCCCTCTCAGAATTACCTAATCCTAACAAAGTATGCCAAAAATGGTGGTCACCAAGAGGGCTGACAGCTCAATGGTAGAGCACCATAGTAGCCACTGGAAGGTCCGTGGTTCGACTCCTAGTTGGTCAATTGTTGCTAGAGTGCTTGGAAGGTTTTTGATTTTCTCTTTTGGTTGCCTTTAATCTATTTGTAGAATGTTTCAAGTAGCCCATTTATTTTCATAATGGAAAATGACATAAGTATCCTAAGAATCGTGGAAATCACTCAATTCAAAGCCAAACAATTGCGGGGTAGTCATGTTTCAAATATAAAAATACAGAGATAAAACAAGAAATAATAGACATTAACACAAAATATTCCTACATATTATCATAGAAAGAGATGTTCACATAATTGAAAATGCTGTCTTCAAAATGTATAGTTCACTAGACTGCTTAATATTGATTCAATTGATAGACTATATTTAACTTAATATATTTCAGTATTCTCTTACTCTATTGGACTCCATATACCTAAGGTAGAAACCTGTGCCAAATAGTTAAAATTTAAATCATGGTTTCCAATGTCGAAGGATAGGCTACAAAGATATTCTCAAACTTTGGACTAATTTCAGAGGCTTTTGAAGCACAAAATTCAGACCAATTTTAGTGGCCTCTGAGGAGATGTAAAGCAAGGCATTGTTCTTACCAAGAAAAAATCACATCTGTGTTCTAAATTGGTGGGCACACCTATTCAAGCAACTAGTTATTCAACACATTTTACAATGATGGTCACCCCTTTTCATGAACTAAATATTAACTACATAACTAATCAATAGTTAAAATTTTTTGACCAATAGTGTGAATGAATATGCCAATCATCTTAACAACAAGAACACTTCATAAAAGAACAAAAACACAAATTCATAGAGCATGCTGACACAAATGTGTGACGGTCAGCTTGGTAAAAAAAGTCTCCAGCTGAATGAAGTGCACTCAATCCTCAAATATTTTCATAACTACTGTTTTCAAGAAAGACAAATCTCCCACTTGTCATGAAATATGCAAGTTGAAACCATTTTTTCTCTAGGTTTACAAACTACACACCGATTCCCAAATGGTTATAGTCAATTATATAGATCAAAGGTGTACTTCAAATGTAAATAGCTGAAAGAACTCAAATATCTCCAACTCAAAATGAAAATTGGATTTGCAAACATTTCTATCTGTAATGTTTAAGAAAAGATAACAATTGTCTCACATTAGTCAGGATTTCTAAGTTCAAGTCATTCTTATCCTCAAGATCACTAGTTATGTTTCTGGAATTGATAGAAACTCTTAAAGATTTCAACCAGCTTTACTAGTAAAGATACTTACAAATACATTTGTCAATAAATAGGTGATCCCACTTCATATATAAAATTAAAACTGGGATCAATAAATATAATTTACTCACCATATATGGCATGCAAAAGCCCAAGCTTCATTCCCAAGATGAACATAAGAAGCAATGAAATTGAGCGTGAGCTCCTGCCGAAACACCATGCTGCTATTGCCAGGATTAAAACCTTTGTTTTGCTTTCCTCTACACAAAAACAATACTAGCAATCTTTTTAATAGAATCATTGGATTACAAACTTAATCCAATATATTTTTTCAAAACTTGATTTACAATCTAATTACAAAAAGCAATTCATCAAAATAACAAAATGTAAAATACAATGGGATATTAGCAAATTCCTTAGTTATAAACTTCTAGCCTAAGTTGTCAGTCCTTGTTAAGCATTGGATTCAGGTTCGCGGGTTTTCTCAAAAAAAAATTGGGGGGGTTTGGGTTCGTTTTGGGTTCATCTGTACAAAAATGTATGTATATATATAATTTATTATATAGTCAATATATTATTGTATATTATATAGAAAATATATATAATTTATTAATATTTAATATTTAATATTTATTATTAAAATTGTAAATAATAAAATTAATATAATATAATATAATATTAATAAAATTATAAAAATAATTTATATTTCATTTGCAAATAAAGTATAGATATAGGATAAAGGATAGATCATTTGTGGATAAGCATAGATATTAATTTCATTTGCAATGTTGGTGTATTACAGTAATTTGGTTTTAGACTTTAGTTAATAAGTTTTCCTGTTTCTGAAACTATCTTTTGTAAACGGTTATCCCCATTGATTTTTTTGTATTGCCTATTTGAAGGTGTCGTTTGAATCAATAACACATTAAATTTATCTGCTTTTGCACTATTTTTTGGTATCGGGGCCATTAATTATACCCAAGCCTATGCCAGTGATCTGTGAATAATAGGAGACTAGAAGCGAGTTAGATTTATTACATTGGGAGTGAAGATACAGTAACGGAGGGGGGAGTGGAATCTAGAAGCGAGTAAAGATGCAGTATCTGTTGACCATCACAGTTGCCAACACCACCAGGTTGTATGGAATGACTACTTGGTAGAGAGAAGGGTACTTTGTAGAAAAAAAGATAACCATGGACTTCCATTTGGGCTGTGATGGCATGAGAAAATTGTGAAGACGTAATGCATTGGACACTACATTGATGGAAGAGACCAAATGTGCATGGAAGATCTGTCAACATTGGGCATAGTGGAGGCATAGCATTTGTGTAGCTGTGGGGAATCACGGTGTAAGAAAAAGATGCCCAGTCATTGTTTTAGGAATGCAGTGAAGTAAAATAACAGAGTAGATGTTTTCTATGCATTTATTATATACTATTTATACAAGGTGCAGTTAGTGCAGGTCATGAGTATGTGCAGTCTGGTTGTATCACCTAATTTTGAAATCTTCAAGATGCCATGGAGATACAGTGGAAACACATTTCTAAAGGTATGTGTGAATTTGGCTTGCAAAAACTATTAATTTATGTATCTATTAAGGAGATATAAGAATGAAAAATTTTAGAGCTATTTGGATTTCTATATTGGAGTAATAAGGTTGTCTAAATGGATAAATTAGTTACTGTTGCTATATATTAAGGGTGTGATTTTCACACTTGGCAAATAAAAACATAGTTATCTTTAATTGAAAAAGATATATGGGAAATTGTGTGTGGAATTTTGAAAAAACTGCAAAATGCAAATGAAGCAACAAAATGGACAGCTAAAGAATGCAGGGCTACGACATTGATTAGTCTTGGCTTATCTAATGCATATTTGCGTAACATTGATCTAACGAAGACATCATAGGAAATATGGGATGGGCTCAATATGTTATTCAGCTCAAAAGCTTCAAGTGCTAGAATGTCCATAAAACAAAAACTATTTGGGTTGAAGTTGAAAGAGGGACATAACATTTCTTTCTCTCCTCAATCAACTTGCAAGCGTAAACTCCAAAGTCAATGATGATGATGCCAAGACAATCTTACTTAGTAGTGTGCCATGAATTTTTCATCGTATTGTTTTCACATTAAAAAAAAAATTCCTAGTTTGGAAACTGTGATTTCTTCTTTAACTAATGCAGTAGAGTTAAAAAAAAGTCATTTATTTGTTGAGGAAATTGCTTTGCCTGGTAAGAAAAAGTCTTTTCAAAAAAGAAAAGAATTCAAATGTTATTATTGTCAAGAAATCGGGCATGTAGATGAATTGCATTCAGTGGGCCAAAGATCTCATTAATAAAAAGTTGAATGAAAATTCACTGTGACTGAAGCTAAAACACATTTTTGTAGTTTTGTGGTGCATATAAATGACTCATCTAAAAATGACAACTCACCTCGCAATGAAAAATTGATGCAAGATTTGTGCTTCAGAGAGTAGTGAAGACAATACACAAGAGGTTGGAGGCAACAGAGGTAGGAGAATGTCTATCATCCCGAGCTAGCTTGACACTTCGGGATGATTTATTGCATGAGAATCACCCTATTTGTGTCCCTAAAGAAAAGAGGGGGCTTGGCATATTTGTGTACCTTCAAGAAGAAAGGGGGGCCATATCTAAACTGCTCATAATCAGTTTATTAGATTGCATGCCAAGTGTTTGTGAAATTGTCTATTGGCTGTAGATGCATATTTTACATGTAGAAATCATATGTATGCATTCAACAAAACAAAAAGAATTGCATTTGCATTTTAGTTCTTCGCTTGGATATCTTGGTAATCATTTGCAAGCAATTAAACTTCATTGAAACCATTCCAAGCAATTCAAAACAATCTAAAGAATAAAATACAAAAAGACAGAGCTTGCATGCAAAGTGTTTGACAAAATGTCAAACATCAAAAAGGTGTAGCAATTTAGTGTTTGTTGGAGTTAGAACCTATTGGGGTTCTTATAGTGGTATCAAAGCTTGCATGCTAAGTACTTGACAAAATGTCAAACATTGAAATTTCAAAACAATATCTTTCATTGGTTTAGCAATCCAGTGTTTTGTCAGAGTTAGAACCACAAGCGGTTGTTAAAGTGGTATCAAAGCAATTTCCAGCCACTCTGCCGGGGAGGTCTTTGCTTTCAAGAAAGTGGTGTTGTGTAAATCATGGGTAAATAAAGCATGGTTAAAACAAGGCCAAAAAATCCATACAGGGTCTCATGCCAAAACTTAAGCGTGATATACAGGCTTACAATAATGCTTGTCAGAATTATAATAAAAATATATCAAGGCTGCTACAACACCTAGAGATTTTGGATTCTTGATTTGCAAAGAAAGAAAAACATGGCTCTAATTTCAATGATTTCCATCACTCAAAAGAAACAATGGAAGAGAAGGTGGATGCGAAGGTTGAGCCTTTGCTTAGTGGAGCAGCCACTAGTTATTCTTACACACATGACAAGGGAGCCTCTTCACAAAGACACGAGGTTATGCCGGTTTCGTTTAAGGAGAGCTGCATTGAGTCTCATCATTTCCATAAGACAGGAGTTTCCATGTAATGTCCCCAATTTTAATAAAATTATTATTTTTGGGTCCCGATCGATTTAGTTTATCTTGGGCCCATTTTCTTTTGTTGGCGTAGGTGTAGTTGTCGCCGTCGGCTCTTTTGTCCACTATCGGGAGTTTTCCCGACAGGTATTCATGATCGGCGTGTAGGTTAGTTTTGATATGTTGACATTTACATTTGATTTGCATTTGCGAATTCCTGTTGGGATTCTGTTGTTCGCCATTTAAGAGGTGAAAGACCCTCCCTATTTGGTTTCTTGCAGTTTCGGTTGGATTCAACCCTCACCCTACTCTGCTTGTTCTGCTTGTATCCGATCTGGCAAATCCGAAGTTCCGTCAATAAATTCAATAAGATCTTTCTGGCAATCATATTAGTTGGTGTATTACTCTGTGTTTGCAAATTCATATTTAATTATTTGCGAAAGAGAAGTGGACTTCAATCGGGCCTCTAGAAGGCATCATCCCTCACCGTTGTACCGCACGGCCATCCACCCGGTGTACCACACAACCATCCACCTGTTGTACCGCACAGTCCATCCACCCGTTGTACCGCACAGCCCATCCACCCATTGTACCGCACGGCCATCCACCCCTTGTACTGCACGGCCCATCCACCCGTTGTACCGCACAACCATCCACCCATTGTACCGCACAACCATCCACCAGTTGTACCGCACAGCCATCCACCCATTGTACCGCACGACCATCCACCCATTGTACCGCACAGCCCATCCACCCATTGTACCGCACGGCTATCCACCCATTGTACCACACGACTATCCACCTGTTGTACCGCACAACCAATCCACTTGTTGTACTGCATAGTACATCCACCCGTTGTACCGCCGGGACATAATTCACCGCTGCAACATAATTTACCGCCAGACCGAATTCACCTCCAGACCAAAATCTCCTTCAAGACATTACAATGGTATCAGAGATGGTGATCTTGCCAGCCTATTGGGCTGATTGAGAGATTTTGGGATTTAGATCACACCTTGGCGCCCAACAGTGATGGACAGTGGTGGTTGAAAGCACTACAAAGGATTAGCAAAGAGCTCAGCGAGGGTATTGATCTTCCACTAGATATATTGGAAGTATGTTTGTGTAAGGTTGACCAATTACCTTCAAGATTTATACAAAGGATCCTTTCTCCAATTAAGGATGCCTTAAGTCAACCCAAGCTATTGAGACACCATGACAAGGAAATGAAGTTGGCAGCTGCAGCATGTCTTAGTGAGATTTTGAGGATCTAGGCTCCTACAAAACCATATGATGACAACACCATGATAGAGATATTGCATTTGATCGTTGACAGCTTTCAGAGTCTTGATGACTTCAGTGGTGACCCCTTTGGCAGGAGATCTACAATATTGGAGAATTGTGCAAATGTCAAAGTAAGTAACCTCCTCTTAGATCTAGAGTTGCAAGACTTGATCCATGATATGTTTCATCACTTCTTGGTCACAATCAAGGAATGCCATGATAGTAAGGTTGCGGTTGCTATGGAGAGCCTTATGATTTCATGCATTGAAGAGATGGATGAAATATCCCAACCTCTCATATCTATGTTGTGGGTTGTTCGCAATCTAGAATGTGTTCCATCTATGGCAGCGTGTAGAATGGTGAGTAGTGTATTCAAGCATCGTGAAGAAAAACGAATATCTCATTTGCACAAGTGGAAGAATGTTGATCAAGGCAATAAAGGTGATGCTTTACACGAGGCCCTGTCTGCCACCGAGGCTTTGTCCACCAAGGTTCTCGCTAAAACACAGTCCCCTGTCAAGGCTGTGCCCATTGCTAAGGCCTTGTCTGTCGCCGAGGCTATGTCCGTTGATGAGACTCTATCTGTTGTTGAAGCCTTGTCTGTCGCTGAGGCTGTTTCCGTTGCCGAGCCTCTATCTGCCACTGAGGCTCTGTCCGTTGCCGAGACTCTGTCCGTCACTAAGACTATGTCCATCGCCAAGGCCGTATCCGTCACCGAGGCTGTGTCTGCCATCGAGGCTGTGTTCATCGTCGAGACTCTGTTCACTGCCGAGATTGTCTTTGGGTCGAGGTCCCCTTCAGGCCGAGATTCCCTTCTAGCAGAGTTTTCCTTCGGATCGAGATTCCCTTTGGGCCGCAATTGCCTCCAGGTGGAGATCCCCTTCGGACCAAGATTGCCTTCAGTTTGAGATTCCCTTCAGGCCGAGTTTTCCTTTGGATCGAGATTGCCTACGGGCCGAGTTTGCCTTCGAGTTGAGATCCCCTTCGGACCGAGATTGCCTTCCGGTCGAGTTTGCTTTCAGATTGAGATTCCCTTCAAGCAAAGATTGCCTTCGGGTCGAGATCCCCTTCAGACCGAGATTACCTTCTAGTCGAGTTTCCCTTCGTGCTGACTTTGTTTTTGGATCGAGATTCCCTTCGGGCTGAGATTGCCTTCGGGTCGAGATCCCCTTCGGATCGAGATCCCCTTCGGGTCAAGATCGCGTTCGGGTCGAGATCCCCATCGGGTCGAGATCGCCTTCGAATGCAGATTCCCTTTGGGCCGAGATTACTTTTTGGACGTCTTGCAAAACTACCTCCAAGCAGAAATCACCTTCAGAACATTATAGTGTTGTCGGCATCAACATCTGTGTCTGTGCCCATGCTGGAAGAGATTGTTGGACATAAGGGTGTGAAAGATTTTATGGGTTGGCGCTGTTGGGATCCTGGTGAAGGGCATTGCAATAGTTATACCAGAGTGACGCAGTTAAAGCTTGATGACGGTTTACTCATCCCAACTAAATCCAACTATGTGCATATGGTCCAACAGCAGCACAGACTTTTCAACAGATATTACTACCAACGTCTGCACTTGGCTTGGGATTTGAGCATTGATGAGTTTGATGTTTGGTTTCATTGGGATCCTGGTGACTCTAGGCATGGCAACAATTATATCAGAGTGGAGCAGCGGAAGCTTGATGGAGAGTTACTTTTCTCGCTTACTTCTAGGCGCATTCGCGTGGTTTTGTTGCGGTTTGAGGGTTCCAGTGGATACAGTTATCAGTGTCCGCGCTTAGTTTGGAATCCTGGAGTATTGATGATGGATTGCTTGAGGACAAGCAATTTTTGGGCGGCGAGGATTTGTAATGTCCCCAATTTTAATAAAATTATTGTTTTTGGGTCCCAATCGATTTAGTTTATCTTGGGCCCATTTTCTTTTGTTGGCATAGGTGTAGTTGTCACCGTCAGCTCTTTTGTGCACTCTCAGGAGTTTTCCCGACGGGTATTTATGATCGGCGTGTAGGTTAGTTTTGATAGGTTGAGATTTATATTTGATTTGTATTTGCGAATTCCTGTTGGGATTCTATTGTTCGCCATTTCGGAGGTGAAAGACCCTCCCTATTTGGTTTGTTGTAGTGTCAATGGGATTCAACCCTCACCCTACTCTGCTTGTTCTGCTTGTATCCGATCTGGCAAATCCGAAGTTCCGTCAATAAATTCAATAAGATCTTTTTGGCAATCATATTAGTTGGTGTATTACTCTGTGTTTGCAAATTCATATCTAATTATCTGTGAAGGAGAAGTGGACTTCAATCAGGCGTTTGGAAGGCATCATCCCTCACTGTTGTACCGCAGAGCCATCCACCCATTGTACCGCACGGCCATCCACCCATTGTACCACACAGCCATCCACTCGTTGTACCGCACAGCCATCCACCCATTGTACCGCACGGCCCATCCACTCGTTGTTCCGTACGCCCATCAACCCATTGTACCGCACAGCCCATCCAACCGTTGTACCACACGGCTATCCACTCGTACCGCAAGGCCATCCACCCATTGTACTGCATGACCATCCACTCGTACCGCACGGCCCATCCACCTATTGTACCGCACGACCATCCACCCATTGTACCGCACAGCTATCCACCCATTGTACCGCATGGCCAATCCACCTGTTGTACCACACAGTCCATCCACCTGTTATACTGCATGGCCTATCCACCTATTGTACCGCCGGGACATAATTTACCATCAGGACAGAATTTATCACCGAGACATAATTCACCGCCGACATAATTCACCGCCAAGACATAATTTACCGACAAACGGAATTCACCACTGGACCGAATTCACCTCCGGACCGAAATCTCCTTCGGGACATTACATTGCGATCATGCAAATGTTGATGACATGACAGCCAGCATTGATGGCAACCCTACATCAATAGACAGCAATGAAGTTATTAATGATACAAGTTCTTTTTTTTATGACAATAGTCCTATGTTTGAGCCTATTGATAGCATTTATGATAGGGCAAGTGTGGAGGATATTTTTGGTGCCACCTTCAATTCTGACTCGCATGATGGGAGCGTCACTTTTGAAGATTGCATGGAAAATATGAACTCTAATAGCTCTGATTTTTATGACAGCAGTCATAATGGTGAGCCTATGCAAAAGATAGCAGCCTTTCCATGTGTGGGAGATGGTTGCATGGAGCTTCCCAATGTTGACACTCATGATTCGGGTGTTAGAAATGAGTTATATGATGTAGATTCATGCCATAATGATTCTGATTTTCATGATAGCAGTGAGTCATGTTTGCAGTAGCATTAGACAGCAGAGATTTTACAGGGGGATGATATTGGCATTGGTGATATGGGCCTTACTAGTGTTATCTATGACAATGACTCATGTTGTAGTGAGTCTAATTTGTCATATCAGACTTTAGAAAATGGTTCAGAGAACTCATTGGTTGGTGATAGATCCCAGGATCGCAACTTGCAAGGACTTACAATTGCATTGGTACTGGGAGCATGCGAGGAGACTAATGTAGCAACAGTTTCTACTGATTCAAATGAGTCGTTCGTCGAGGTACCCAGCAACAAAACCTTGGTTGTTGATATGTGCGAGGTTGTTAGTGCACATGATGATATTGATCATGAGGTGAGTATAATAGATACAACTTCCTATCACAATGCAGATTATGAGTCTGAAAGCTTACATGGGTGTCCGGGAGTTCATAGACATCATGTTGTTGGACAAATGAAGGTGAGCGATAATCAGATTGCTACAGCCATCGAGCATTATGATGCTTCCCATCAGATCTTAGCTACCTATGGATGGGGTACTCCTGTGACAAATGAGCATTGTGATGGCAGTCTTTCCCTTGCATAGTTTCATACGCTTCGAGAGGCCATTAGTAAATGAAACATAGTTATTTGCAGTTATTGGCTGACAAAGACAATCTTCTCAAGTGGGTTTGCACTTGCTACAATGCATTGTTGGGGATGGAAGAGGTAGTTGAGCTCACTTGTGAGCTTGTGGCGACTTCAAAGATATTGGAGAGCACCCAGTTGGCCCTTGAGGAGTCGCAGTTACAGGTAGACGAGGGTACCATGGACATGAGCTGAGTACAATCTTCACCAGCTACAAATTCAGTTCAACTTCATAGAGTGGCAGTTGGTGATGAGTTGATATCCACGGGTTGTAGTGAGGATGTGGTTACATCCGTCACAGATTTAGGTGCAGTGGACTTAGTGGGGATGAGTAATTTGGCTAAGAGCTGCAGAGAAGCTCTGGTTGTGATAGGTTCGCCAATGGTCAGCACATTAACAGATGATTCAGGACATGATATTGAGAGCCCTTGTGTGGCAATGGTGGATTCTTCAGAGAGTTGTGTTGGTAGACTACAAAACTCAATCGTCTTCACGAGGGCTTGGTACAGTGTCATCTAGCTAGAAGTATGGCTTTCATGTTAATTTATTTCACTCTCCCGAAAGCAAATCAATTTCTTTATCTCATGCAGTTGATGGCGATAGACAGTTGGTGTCACAGATTCAAAGAGATCAGCTAAGGATTGCACGAGAACCGATTGATTCTACTTCATATTGTTTCTACTGCACAGATTTATTTATTGAGTACCTGCTTGAGAGTTCAAAATTTCATGAGGGACCATTTAGAGTCTTTGAGGCTACTCTAATCTGAGATTCTTGTGGCATTAAGTGTTTACTAGGAGCAATTGTGGAAACTTTGACTACCATGCTTTCCCACAAAGATTTTGTGGTTGGATTTGCGAAGAGAGTTACTCGAGACCCAGCCCAATTTTGATTGGAGCCATATTTTGATTTTCAAGATGTTAGTGATGAGCCACTGACAAAGATCGGAGTCTTTTACCGTGATTACACAGTGAGGAATGCTCATCATTTCTCTTTTGATCCACATTTAGAGGAATTGGTTATGCGTCGATGTGGATGGGCTCCAAGATTATACCGTCCTTTATGGGATGGGTTTACGCTATCTTCAGTTGATGGAGTTAGTAGCTGCAAGTCAATGGGAGACCACTTGCAAAGTCAGTACATCCATGGAGGTTCAGCTAAGGATGGATATCCTGGTTATGTTACAGATACTCTTGGGAGTTCTTATCCCTATAGCATAGTTGGATTTCACACTCACGAGAGACTGGTAGTGTAAAGGGAGAATTGGTCCATCAAATGTTGTCAGATATCCTTTCTTCCTTGTGATGGATGGATGTGAGCCTTGACTATATTAGGATCCAGGTGGAGGCAGGATTAGCACTGCAGGTGGGATGGGTCCAACGGATTACTTCACCTTTTGCAGCATGATTATTTTGGGATCATGTTAGTGCAGCTGATGTCTTGGGTTATTTTTCTTGGCTGGAATAGATTCAGGAATTGGGATCCACGCATATTTATTGGACACTCTTCAGTGTGCGGTGGGGTTCTGCAGAGTGTGCTGGGATTGTTCACATGCCTCGAAATTTCAATTTGGGTACACTAGGGAGTATTGCAGGGTGTACATGGTGTGGGTTACTGGCAATCCTACTTTTGATTTCGATCTACATGATTTGTTTTAGATGCACAATTTTGGTGCACAAAGATTGGACAGTTGGATCGTTGTGAAGAGCACACGATTATACTGAGAGGGGGGGGTGAATCAGTATAATAACAATTTTAACTTTTAAAAACTTTATTCAAAGATAACTTTAAATTCTCAAATAAACAATTACGCACATGGACACAGTATTTACGTGAAAACCCAATATGGGAGAAAACCACAAAATAATTTGCTTTTATATATTATATTGTTCTTTTACAATGTTTTGTAGGCTCCAACCTACTAGAGGCTCCAACCCCTATGTTTATGAGCACCGACTCACTGGAAGCACCAACGCCCACACTTCGCAGGCACCGACCTACTGGAAGCACCAACTCCCCCTATCCGGATTCTGAGCACCAACTCCCCTTGTCCGGATTCTGAGCACCAACTCACTGATTTTAATAACTTTCTTCCACCTTTATCCTGTTGCTTTCTTCAACTGATGATGGATGCAATTTGCTCTCTAAGTCAGCCAATATTTTCTTCTAATTTTTAATTAAATATATCCTCACAATGGTATATTCAAAAATCTGAACATATAATTTTTAACTCCTTTTTCTTTTCTTTATATTACTGCTGCTCTTCTTTTTATCTCCACATGCTGACTGCACCTCATTTCAAAATAATAAACTGAATATATATATATATATTCAATTTTTAAAATGAAACATTATGTCTTTTGAAGTAATGACTTTTCAACATGAAAAGGTGTCTTTTCTAAAGTTAATATCTCTTTTTAATAATATACTTTTTATTAAACAGCTTTAACTAAACCTTCGATACTTTTGTCTTTGCTTTAAAGCTTTGATATCGATTATTATTTTCACATTAGAATATGCCGTCTTTGACCATTGTTTTAGCAATAAACTTTATTAACCTTCGATTAAAAAAAATGTCTCTACCGTTGTCAATCTTTGATAATAATATATTATAACTCTGCAAAAAATAAACCGCTGTTGTTCAACCTTCGAATATGTACCATTGTCGATATATTATATCCATCCTTCAATTAGGTTCTATTTGTATTCAAACCTGTTGACTTCGATACATCCTCTGTGTCTTGAATGCATGTATATTCAAAATGCTGTATATAGATTGTTTTAACCCATATCAAAAAGTTTCGATAATAATTTGCTAAATGATATCTGCCACAAGTACTCTGTTCTTGCCTGGGAAATAGATGTGGCTCACATTACATTGTCTGTGTTTGTATGCGGCATCTAAAAAATTGTCAACTATTACGTTTTGATGAATGTTCATAACTAGTTTCAAATATGTCTATACTTGCTTGCTGTTCTGTTCAGCACTTGCTACGTCTCTGCATATAAACTCTGTTCTCTTCAATCATTCAATGAATACATTCTGTTTTGACTATGTTTGCACTTAGAATACTATTCTGAATACGTTTCTGCATATGATGTATGTATAACTGCTGTACATACGTATAAATACATATCTTTCTATCGCTGCATTTAACATGAGATGTATGCTATATATAAATCTCTGTTTATGATATCTCGGTTTACTATATGCTTCATCTTCTGTATACATCTGTATATGCTGTTCTGGTATGCATTCTGTATGCAGTCTATCATATATTCTTTATCTTCTTAAACTTTGTTGACTGAACTCTCTCTCTATATATATATCTCTACAGAATATACTGCTGATTACGTATGTATACTATACGCTTGTCTTCAAAACCCCTGGTATATACATATGTGCTTTATCACCGAATCACTGATCATTATATATCACTGTGTATGCTGCATATATGTTGTATAATGATATAGGTTATAATGATATAGGCTGTATCTCCCCAAACTTCCATCAATGACAATTTCCATCACATTGTTCATTTTTGTGCAGTTCTGGTCATTCTGGTGCTTCAGCAATATTGTTGCAGTGTGGGAAATTTCAAAGTTTTCTTTTGGACCTTCGGTGTAGTGGAGTTCCTTTGCGGTCATGATTGCTTAGGGACAAGCAATTTCAAAGAGGGCGAACTGTAATATCCCCATTTTTTTGAGCATCAGAGTTTGAGGGCTTACCATGTTATGGTGACTGTCATAGGCTAATTAGTGTAGATACAGGGTCTTCTAAGGCGGAGGCGTGGTTAATGGAGGTTCTTGCCTTCTTGTCACGACCCTCTAGACATCATTTATCCTATTTCTTGAAGATATTTAATTATTCAGTGATGAGTTATGTTACTTAGAATTTTAAATTAAAAAAATTCATATTACATTATTGTCATTTAGTGGATTTTTATTTGTACATTTATTTATTATCACCTTAGTAAGTATTAAAGATTAAATCGAGATAAACTTAAAAGACTACCAAATTTTATTTTAACAAAAAAAAATAATAATAATAAAACTCCTAGCATCCGACTTTATAAATAGATAATTATAATATTAAGCTAAGGTTTTAAATAGTTACCAAATAATTAAAATAATAATAATGAAACCCTGTAACTATTTAAATTGACAAGTTTATACGATAACCATATAAATAATGAAATATTTGCCTCCCCATCGGGCTTACAAATTAGCAATTATCAAATTAAAATAAAATATAAACATCTCACATTATAATACTTGAACCAAGACATTGGAAATAAAGCCAAAAAAAAAACATTCATTCACACAATGCAGGGCAGGAAATGGCAGTGAAGAGAGAGAGAATACGCATCCAGTGCTGGAAGGAGAAGTGATGCAGCAGCAAATATGGCAGCCTAGGAAAAGGAGAAAACATGCAAGAGGGAGATGTGGCTGGAGATAACAAGAAGATAGATGCATTTCTCAGAAAGGGAGGCTCGAATGCAAGGAAATCTGATTGATACTAATCTCAAAAATTAAAGAAATAATAAAACATTCTTGCCGCCATAGACCACCGACTGAAAGAATTATAAAAGAGAGTAAGAAGGGGGGGCAGGGTACAAAAATCCTGCCGCACTGCTTAAGCCTGTTTTGCTGGCTGTGACAAATTAGACAACCTGCATAATAAAGGGAAGCACAAGTTTGAGTTGTGTGGGTTTTGGGAGAAACTACAAAATACAAGAGAAGGGCAGCGGCTGGGAAGAAGCCATTAGAGCATAATTCCTTGCTCTCAAATATATTTTCTTGTCTGTGATATTTTTTTAAGCAAAATCTGGGTTTGTTCATTTTAGAAAAAAAAAAGGTTAAAAAGAAAGAGTTGTATTTGAACTGGGGCTATGCATCTTACAAGTCAAAGCTAAGAAGAAATCTTCAGACATTCCAGATATGTAGCAGTTTTTTAATATATTTTCTTTTTTTCACTCCATTAAGAAGAGATTTTTTTAGAGAAAACTCTATTATCTCTCAGGATTGATATGGTTCTTTTGATTGATTTCAAAAGAAATATAAATAAACTGCAAGTAAATATAATTATTTTACCTTGTTATTTTATCAACATCTCCTGAAAATATCTGAAAATGAGAAGTTGATTTAAATAGAAGGTAGTTTCTTGTTGGAAACAAAGAGTATTGCTATCCATAAAAGGACTGATGTAAACTAGTATTGGTCTGTAAAAAAAATCATATGGTCACACACCTGAGAGGAAGAATTACATTGCTGTAATATACTGATTTAATATAAGAATTTATATTGTCCTGATATAAATAAACCGATTGCTATCCTGGATTCTTTTTATTATAAATATGTGATTTACCTGCTGTTTGGACAAGTTTTCAACTCTTTTACAAGGAATTTTAGAGGACTATTTGGATGTAAACTTATTATCAAACAATTCTTGTTTGTTTATGGTTCCTACAAATACTACAGAAAAAACATTTACGGCACAAGTTCAGTTACAGTTTATGTATAATCTTAGCTTATGCCTATTCACAGTATGAGTCTATTCACAGCAATATTAATATACCGCTTATAAATCTTAGAGCCTTTTTGTTGAATTAATATTTGTTATTGCTAATAATATTTGACATAAGCATTATTTTATTATGCTATCATCATGGTCTGTACAATTACTATATATATCTCGTGCATAAAAATTGCTCTATAAAATGTTGGATTTACCTCTGGTGTGTTCTTTGATCAATGAAATGGCTGCTCAACAAAGGTTATGAACCTAGCTGAAGCACTTAGCTCTGTTGTACTTATGTTGGGAGTTATTCCATATTATTGGCAGATCATAGAATAGAGTTGGATAAACATTTGTTATTTGTTTCATTCATATATATTCAGATCAGGATTGTTCTTATTTTACTGTTTTAAAATCTGAAAAGTTTGTTCTGATATTATTATTCAAAAATTTTAATAGTTTAGTGTTTACGCTGTTAGTATGTTTTAGCAAACAGTTGAGTGTGCCTAATGAAAACAGCTATCTTGATTTGTGAACTGGTTGTCCATTGTACTTTATAGTTTTCTTAGGAACGGTTGGTTTTGTAACAATCAAGGGTGAGGAAATAGGATATGTACAGATAGGTAAACCTTACGCACATTTTAATTACAACCTTGAATCAAGTAATAATGATGTTATAGTAAATAACTCAGGATTCCGCCTAATTCGCCCGAGTTGGTGTATGATGGCGAAGAACTGTTTGGGACGGATAATGCCCAAAAGATTTGTTTCCCACAATAGTTACACCAAAACTCAGTAGAAACCAAAACTACATACTACATTAGTGCGAACAGTGCAAGGACCTTGATCCCATGTATACGGGTATGTAGGTAGCCTGGTAGGTGAAGGATACCTCCAGTGCATAGGTACCTTGGACATAATTAAGTGGTTTCATGTTAACAATCAAGTCAAGATGCAAGCTTCTAAATTTATTAAACTAAGAAAAGAATGATTCTTAGAAAGGTATCTATACTCGGCCGGATGCCCAAAAGCCGAGAGGGGGTATAGAACTAAAAATTAATCTCGGTAGTCTGCACCAGGCCGTAAGCCCAAAATCCAAGGAAGGGTGTAGATCTAATTTTATAACCTTGCTAAGAACCTTGGCACGGTCTTGGGTAGATTGTGAAATTTCTTGCAAGCTACTTTGGACCCAGATGGTCCCGAAGAGTGTAAGTCTTTGATCAGAGCGTTAAGTATTCCTGTCCTTATGAGAACCCATCCCGAATGAATGGAAGAATGACTTCTATGTCACTACATTCTCTATCTTGTACGGTTAGAGATTGGGTCCGAACGACCCCTTTATTTGCCCAGGACAGAAAAGCCCGGATGGCTAAGTGGAAAATTTATCCCGGATGAACTCTTTAACAGAAATTCTCCTGACCAATCAATGATTAACTTTATCAAATAAACAAAAACAAATATAGCTTTGTAATTCAAGTTGATATGTTATTAATGAATCTTTTAGTTTTTTTGTCATTTTAATTATTAGGATACGTTTGTTGGCATCACTAACCGGTAAGCTCTCTACCGATCCGAGTGTTGTCATTGATTGGCAAAAGAGGATAGAGATTTGTTGTCTCTATAGAGGGAACTCTTCATCAAGAGAGGCTGTGAAACCAGTCACTACACTAAGCATCAGCAACTGGATAATAGGGAAGAGAGTAACCTAGTAACCCAAGGACCGACCTTCAACCGGTATAGACAAGTACAAATACAAGCATATCCAAGTAATGTCTATAACACAACCGGGACAATGCAACCGGTAATCCGCACAAAAGGAAGCACACCTAGGACGTGTAACCGGTAAGCCAAGAAAGAAACAGCAGCAGACTCTTACCTGTTTATAGCATGAAGAACTCAACCAATATATTATAAGACTCCGGTATGAACCGAGGAAGTCATAGTCAACTGTCTGTTCCAACCAACTCTTCTTGACTAAGATTTATTGCAGTCAATCCGAGTGATCTTGAGTTGTCTTGGTGATCAGTTCGAGGCACAGGTAAAGGATTTAAAGCCGGAATTAATGGTTTCTTGAAGCGCGACTGAAGGATTTAAAGCCGGATTCAGTGGCTTTAAATCAAGGAGTTATCTCCTATAAAGGAAAGTTGCCTGACACGCAACTATTGCTTTCTTCATAGAACTAGAGAATGTATCGGATGTTTGCTTAGCGAACCAGTACTTTGCTGAGTAATGTAATCAAAGGATCTCAAGATTAGGTCGTGCATTTCAAGCGCAATCAAAGCAACACAACTCTATTTATTCTTATGACTGTCAAGAATAAAAGTTGCCTTCATTCTGTCGAGAAAAAGAGTGAGCCTATATGCTGCAGAAGCAAGGGTTAGAGAAGTATCAAGGGTTAGAGAAAATCGACAAAGAAAAAGTTGTGCAAGGCAGCACAACAAAAGTTGAGAATACACCTGTGTCAACCAGTGATAATTCTCAGTTGAGCACAAAAAGAGATCACATCTGGCTAAGCAGAGCCTTCTGTAAAGATCTTAATTCTATTGTTTTCTAGCAAACTACAATAGACAAATCCCAGTATTTGGGTGGACTCTAACAGGTCCCTCGTATCAAAATCCCTTAACCGAGTGACATCTTTCAAGCTGTCTGAAGTCCCTTAATCGGGCAGGTCTTAACCGAGCAACACTTCTCCAGAATTCAATATGTTCCATTTTGGTCTTCATTTGGCTCAGGTTGGACTTCATTTGGGCTTAGTTCATATACTTACTATTTATAGTAAGTCAAGTGATAGTTGAGAGGGACCCTTTCTATTTTTGGTGAGTGTGGCTTGGACAAAGCATAAAATGGTCAACTTCCCAGTGTAGACAGAATGATGGAAAATTAATTAATCATGGAGTTATGGTTATTTGATTATTAATAAGGTGATAACTTTAATAAATTTTATTAGGTGACCATTTAATGTTATGTTATAAGTTATTACTATTGCATAAAGGAAGGGTCATTTTCATCATTAAAATGGAGGGAAATATAATAGATTATTATATGTCAAATGTGAATCAAAAGCAAATATACTTTTTAATGAGAACTGTGAAGGAGAAGCTCCAGGTCAAGTTTTAATAAAGAATTATAAATCTCTTCCATGGGGAATTCAAACCATCCATTATAGTGCATTTGCTTTTGTTGATTTGATGAAGAGTTGTGCCAAGGGTTTCAGATATTGAGAGCTGGAAGAATTGAGAATTCTTCAAATGTTTTTGCACTCTGAACTAGTGAAACTATCTAGTGATATTGTCCCTGGAGGTGGCTTCAATCAGAGCCATCCATTGTTAACAATTGAAGTGATTTGAGAGGAGGTTCCGGCATTTGGTTACAGTTAAAATTGACAAGTTTGGAACTGTTATTAGTTGTAGACAGCATAATTTATGAGAATCTTCGTTTTGTATTTTGGGCCAGCGTATCTCTAAGGAAGGCTGCAATTGAGAATTAAGAGCCCCCATTGATCATTTGCAGGCAGCGGCTAATAATTATAGGGCTGCAACTGAATTTCTAGGCAGCATTTAATTAGGTTGGGAAGCATGTTGTGGCACTAGAGAGCCATCATCAGCTACAGGCAGCAACTTCAATTTTGAATGACTATTCGAATATACATTGCTGCTACAGGTTTCAATAGTTATTTTATTTCTTACTTCATCCATAATATTTGGTATTGTAATTTGTTCGAGTTAAATGTGCAAGGATAAGAATGCACACCAAGTTTTCAATGTAATGCCATATCTAAACTGCTCATAATCAGTTTATTAGATTGCATGCGAAGTGTTTGGCAAAATGTCAAACATCAAAAAGGTGTAGCAATTCAGTATTTGTTGGAGTTAGAACTTGTTGGGGTTCTTACAGTGGTATCAGAGCTTGCATGCTAAGTGTTTGACAAAATGTCAACATTCAAATTTCAAAACAATATCTCTCATTGATTTAGCAATCCAATGTTTTGTCAGAGTTAGAACCACAAGGGATTCTTACACACTTTACTATTGCGTGATTTATATTGCGAGTCAGTGAAAGGCACGGGAATCTTATATTCAAAATTTAGTGCTCAATCTGGAATTTTATATTTTGAAATGTTGTTCAAATTCTTGCATTCAAACTGTTGATTTAAGAATTCGAATTTAAAACCAAAATTTACAAAATAAAAGAGCAGATTGCAAACAAACAATGAACATGCTGTTTATCGTGGTTCACCACAATAGTGGCTACATCCACACTGAGAGCAGAGAAATTATATTAATCTCCAAATCAAAATGTTTACAAATGACCACAAAGAGTCTTATTTATAAGCTCAATTTGAGCAACTGAAAAGACAAAGCACAACAGACAAATGTCCATTGGCCTTCCAATCCCAACAAACTCCCACCGGAAGTCAATGGATAATCCAACTGATCAAGCATTCCCCTGCTCTACATGCTGATCTACTTCAGCTTAACAAGTCCAAGAGAAGTTCTTGCACATTTGAACTTCTCTTTGGTTACAACTTTAGTGAATATATCTGTCGGATTGATTTTAGTATCAATCTTTTCAACCTTCAACCTGCCCTCTTCAACCATGTGCCGAACAAAGTGAGCATGGATGTCAATATGTTTTCAACGTCGCTGAGAAGTATGATTATGAGCCATAAATATGGCGCTGTGACTGTCACTGAAAAGAACATAATCCTTTTGTTGATACTTCATTTCACCAAGTAATCGCTGCAACCAGATCATTTCCCAAGCACCTTCGGAAAGCGCCAAATACTCAGCTTCAGCGGAAGAAAGAGCAATAGAATGTTGCAGCCTTGAGGCCCAACTGATAGCAGCTCCAACAAACATGAATGTGTAACCGGTAGTAGATCTACGCTTATCCAAATCTCCGGCAAGATCTGAATCCGTGAATCCCCGCAACTATTTATTGTTGCTACCAAAACATAATACCAAATCTGAAGTGCCTTTAAGGTATCTTAATATCCATTTGACAGCCTCCCAATGAGTCTTCCAAGGATTGCTCATGAATCTACTTACAACTCCCACCGCATGAGCAATGTCGGGACATGTCGAAACCATAACATACATAATGCTACCAACTGCAAATTTGTAAGGAATGTCCTCCATATATTCCTTGTCCTCTTGTGTTTGTGGACATGAATTAACTGATAACTGAAAACGTGAACCAAGTGGATTGGAAACACTATGCGCATCAGCCATACCAAATCTCTGAATAACTTTGTCAATATATTTTTTTTGTGACAATGTGATCACTTTCTTCTTCCTATCCCGGGTGATGGTCATACCAAGAATCTTCTCGGCTGGCCCTAAATCCTTCATGGCAAATGTGCTTGCCAATTTAGTTTTCAGCTCACTAACAATTTTAGAGCTTGTTCCCACTACTAACATGTCATCAACATAGAGAAGAAGAATAACAAATTCACCATTCGGGAGTACCTTGTAGTAAATGCATAGATCAGATTCACATTTGATAAAATTATGTTCAAGCATGAAGGAGTCAAACTTGACATACCACTGTCTCGGGGATTGCTTGAGCCCATACAAACTACGCTTCAGCCGCAATAGAGATGTTCCTGCCCCTTTTTCACAAAACCTTCAAGCTGATGCATATACAACTCCTCATTAATGTCTCCATGTAAAAACGTTGTCTTAACATCTAACTGTTCCAATTCAAGATCCCAAATGGCTACTAATCCCAATACTGTTCGGATGGATGTCATCTTCACAACCAGAGAGAATATTTCAACAAAATCAATTCCCTGTTTCTGAGCATATCCTTTTACTACCAACCGAGCTTTGAACCGTTTATGACTTCCTCCTTCATCTTTCAATTTATAGAGCCACTTGTTCTTAAGTGGTTTTCAATTTGGTGGAAGAGCAACCAAATCCCAGGTGTCGTTTGCTTCAAGCGAACTCATTTCATCTGTCATAGCAACAAACCAATTGTTTTTATCATTGCTTAAACGTGCTGCTTTAAAATTTGCAGGTTCAATTTGCTCAGAAATTAATAGCTCTAGCTCTGCCTCTTCAGCAAATAATAGCTGATAATCAGAGAATTTTGAAGGAACTTTCCTTTGTCTTGAGGATCTTCTCAAATCAAGATGATCTGGTTCACGAGAATGAATTCTCTTTAACTGATTATCATCATTTTCTCCAAGTGAAGGATATGTTCTGTTGGTATTTGATTCATTGAGTAATTCATGAGGACTGCCCTTGGAAATGGGAAAGGAGCATGTCCTCTATATACCCGAATTATTACGGCATGCTAAGACTCCCTTGTTCTGAGTATTATCCTTGTCAAGAAAATGCTGGAGACTATCATGGGTGTCTTCTCTCCTGCCGTGACTACTTTCCCTCATTCATGACTGTCAAATCGAGTCTGGTCTCGAGACTGTAAATTATCATGAGCTACTTTAGCTCTATCATCCCTGCCGTGAGTTTGAAACTTGTCGTGAATTGCTTGTTCCTCGCTGTGAGCTGTTTCAGAACACTCATTCCTTGCATGAATTGAATGATCCCTACCATGTGGAGACTGCAGAGACTTCCTTGCCACGCGAGCTTGGAGACCGTGAGCTTGGGATGTAAAGGAATTGCCAAAACTCTTGTCATGAGTGTCGCGTGAGAAGGAAGGAATGTCTTGCGAGTGAGGAGATTGTTGACTATCATGACTTTCAAACCTGTCGGGACTTTCAAGGCTGCCGTGAGCTGTAGCATACCTACCGTAACTTGTTTGTTCCCTGCCGTGAGGAGAAGCATTGTGCGGATGAGGAGTATCGCATGAGAGAGAAGGAAGATCTTGCAGATGAGAGTCCCCTTCTTCACATGACCCTGGCACATCACGGGACATGCCGTGAAGTTGAAAACTGCCGTAATTATCTTCTCTGCTGGCAAAATCATATGGAACTTGCTCTTTGCCGTGAGCTATTTCATAGCTTTCGAGAGATATATCATGACTGCCGAGAGGTGTATGATAGGAACTGTTATGAGGAGGGGAGGGGAAGAGCATGGGCTCTCCCCTGTTTTCAAAAAAACTTTTACTGTCATCAGTCAAATTTCTCTGTTCTTCATCGAACAGATTATGTGAGTAATCATCCTCACTTGATGAGGATTGAAAAGGAGGGATTAGGACAGAAGTTGGAGTCGCCTGAAGGGAACTTCTTCTCTATTGAGTAGAATTAATACCATTTGAAGATATTCTGAAGGAAATGTAATCCTTTTCAGACTTATCAATGTCTGCAAGAGCTGAAAATTTGTGCTCATTAAAAATGACATCACGACTGCGAATGATTCGCTCTTCAACCGGATCCCAAACTCTGTAACCAAACTGATCTTCGCCATAGCCAACGAAAATGCCCTTTTGTGATTTGAAATCCAGCTTTGTCCTCTTTTCTTTTGGGACATGAACATGAGCTTCACAACCAAAAACTTTGATGTGTGAATATGAAATCCCTTTTCCCAGCCATTCCTCTTCCGGAATGCCAAACTCTAGACGAGATGGAGTCCTATTGATCAAATAGATTGTTGTATTACAGGCTTCCGCCCAAAATTCTTTGCCCAAACCGGCATTGGAAAGCATACACCGTGCTTTCTCAAGAATGCTTCTATTTAACCGTTCTGCTGCCCCATTTTCTTGAGGCGAATAAGGAACAACCCTAATTCGTCTTATACCATGATCTGAACAAAATTTATCAAACTCCAACGAATAGAATTCACCTCCATTATCCGTTTTTAAACACTTAATTTTATGACCACTCTGATTTTCCACAAGAGCTTTAAAAATTTTGAATTTAGAGAATACTTCTGATTTTCTAGAAAGCATATAAACCCATACCTTTCGGGTGCTATCATTAAGAAAGGTGACAAAATATTGTGCGCCTCCATAAGAGGTTACCTCCGTAGGTCTGAAGACATCCGAATGCACTAATTCCAAAGGTGTAGTCCTTTTATCATGTCCATCCTTCAAGAAACTAACCCGCTTTTGTTTCCCATGAAGACAATGCTCACAAAATTCTAAATTTATAGATTTGAGACCCGGTAGTCGATCACGATTCAGCATTACCTCAAGGCCTTTCTTGCTCATATGGCCAAGCCTTCGATGCCAAAGTGCAGCATCGCTGTCCACAAGTGTTAAAACAGCTCCCACCTTATCAATGGGTTTCAAAATATAGAGACTACCGGTTTTATCTCCTTTAGCAATAGCCAATGAACCTTTGACTATTTTCCATGTATCCGTAAGTTTAGTTTTGAATCCTTGGGTGTATAATTGACTAACAGAAATCAGATTCCTCTTTAATTGACGAACATGTCTAACATCTTTGAGAAGTAATTTTGCTCCTCCTTCAAGATGCAAGACAACATCTCCTTTCCCAACAATTTTACATGCTTTATTACCACCCAAATATACCTCTCCGAATTCACCATCTTGATAATTTGTAAATGCATCCGTGAGAGAGGAAGCATGAAAGGAAGCTCCCAAATCAATTACCCACAAATCAGCTTTTGTATCACATGTTGACAAAATTAGGATGCCTGGATCCTTTTCACAAACTATGTTTGCTTGACTGTCCAATACTTGTTCTTGTGCCTTCTTATATTTTTTGCAATCCGCTTTAACATGCCTAGCCTTCCCACAAAACAAACAACTGTTTTCTCTCCCTCTTCACTACAATCTCCTTGCAGATTGGGACCTCCGATTGTTGTTAAATCTGCCTCTATATTGGCTTCTTCCTCTATTTTCGGTGCTCGCCATTGTGAGAGCATTACCGGAAGAGGATTCATCATTCTTTCTCCTCAAATCTTCGGAGAGCAGGGTGGCTGAAACTTCATCAAAAACCAGCTTCTTGGTAGTTGATGCTGAAGTGCTGATGGCTGTCACAAGTCCATCCCAGCTATTAGGAAGAGAACATAGCAATAGAACAGCCTTATTCTCATCATCTTGTGTCATGCCAACTAAATTTGCTTGGCTGATCAAGGTGTTGAATTCGTTGAGGTGATTTGTCATGACTTCACCTTCCCTCATCTTAAGTTTATATAACTTCTTCATGATGAAGATTTGTTCACAGCGGATGCTTGTGCATATGTAGAAGCCAATTTATCCCATACGTCTTTGGCTGTATTTTTGTCTGAAACATTATACAGCACATTATCGCCTAATGCGAGAAACATTGTCGCCATGGCTTTCTCATCAAGCTTTCCCCAATCTTCATCCGACATGGCTGTGGGTTTCTTCGCTTTTCCTTCAAGTGCCAGCGAAAGCTCTTTGTTCACTAACAGAGACTTCATCTGAATCTTCCATATTCCGTAATTCTTCCCAGAGAATTTCTTAACTCTTACTTCTTCCATAATTCTGAAAACGAAATCTTCAACCAGCGATTAACCTCGCTCTGATACCAATTGTTGATTTAAGAATTCGAATTTAAAACCAAAATTTACAGAATAAAAGAGCAGATTGCAAACAAACAATGAACACGCTGTTTATCGTGGTTCACCACAATAGTGGCTACGTCCACACTAAGAGCAGAGAAATTATATTAATCTCCAAATCATAATGTTTACAAATGACCACAAAGAGTCTTATTTATAAGCTCAATCTAAGCAGCTGAAAAGACAAGGCACAACAGACAAATGTCCGTGGGCCTTCCAATCCCAACACAAACAGTATTAGAGGCTAGTACTATCGCAAGGGATGACACATTGATCCTCCATTCTTTACAACATTGAAGATGATTTTTCTGGATTTGTCTGGTTCGAGGCATCATTATGGACTCATGCATATTGTTGTGGTTTTACTCATTACAGTTTAACTCTTGTTGTGCATATAGTATTATTTCAAGCAAGGAAAGCTTATTATGGATATATTGCAGAGAACAAAGGATTGTTCATTGGCCTTTGGAATTGATTGCTGGCAGCACTGGTATTCTTGAACTATGTGTGGCTCTTCTTGAGTTTGAGCGGAGGTATCTTCTAATTGTATTCAATATTTAGTGTAGTATGGATATTTCATGGAGAACAAAGGATGGTTCCTTGACCTTTGGAATTAGTTGCTGGCAGCACTGGTATTCTTGAACTATGTGTTGCTCTTCTTGAGTTTGAGTGGAGGTATCCTCTAATCGCATTTAATATTTACTGAGTAAGGCAATTTGTAATATGCAAGTTTGTGGACAGAACTGAATGGAGATGTTTAAGATTTATTTCTTTGCTGTTACTATACAATTTCCTGTGAGCTGCTATAAGTAGTCTGAGCTTTGCAAGTATTAAAGGTTGGGATTTATATTCTTTATGAAAACTCGTATCAGGTTTTGGTAAATGAAACAAATAGTCTTATTTTTAGTATACTAGTATTTTAGGACATGAACTGTATTTGTTTGAAGTATTTGTATTTTCATCAAATTCAACGGAAAGAAATCTTTCTAAAACACATATAAACCTTCTCAAAATGGAAAAACATATATGCACTTACAAGCAAACTGTTTGTCTAAATGCCCGAATAGAATTAAGGAGAAGAGTGCAAAAATTTGTATAGCCAGCAGAAGGGGTTATTACAGTGAGCGCCAAGGAATAAAGAGACATTACTCAGTTGAAGGGACTCCCCAGAAAAATAGAGTTGTAAAATATAGAACTGAACCATACAAGAGATGACTAGAACAATGTTATATGAATCTAAGCTATTAGACATGTTTTGGAGAGCAACAGTTAACACAACAATCTATGTCCTGAACAGAGAGCATATCAGAGTCAACAACAACAAAACACCTTATGAATTATAGAAGGGTAGACAAGCAACAGTTAAATACTTCAAATTTTTTGAGAGTAAGTGCTACATAAGAAAATATGATGAGGATTTTGACAGTAGATTTGATAAAAGGCATCATCCTTGGTTATTCCTCAAGAAGCAAAGCTTATGGATGTTACAAGAAAAGATTGCACAGGATTGAAAAGACTTGAGAGTTCCACTGTAAAAGTGATTGAAGTAAGGCATCAAAAAGAGAAAGCACAAGCAATTGATCACCCAAAGGAATCAAGTTGCAAGGAAGAAGAAGAAGAAGAATATGATGATGATAATGATAAAAAAGAAGTAATAGAACGAAAACACACAAAGGAACCATCTAAACTTGTCCAGAAGAATCATTCCGAAAGTCAAAATCTTAGGCCCCGTTTGGTGCATGGAATACCAAATGCTAGATATAGTCAATTCTGGAAGATGCTGCAATTCTGGAAGATACAAATCCTGAAAATGATTTCCGGAATATGGGATGACCTGTTTGGTTCACCCGGAAGATGACTTCCAAATCAGACCCACGTCAACTGAAAACCTATTCCGGAAATGTCACACAGGTTGGCATCTCTCATGCACACTGCTCTCTCTCATCCGCCCGCCTTTCTCTTCCCACATCAACATCTTCACCATCCTCTCCACTTTCTCCTTCCCCAATTCTCCCTCACTTCCTCTGCACATCTCCACACAAACGCCCACCTCCTCCTCTAGAAGCTTCGAATTGAAATACTGGTCTCCCACGATGGGCCATCCAATCATGGGAACCCCCTGGCTTAGACTCTCCAACGTCAAATTCCATCCGCAATGGCTCACAAATCCCCCTATCGAAGGATGAGACAAAATCAGAGCCTGGGGTGCCCACTTTTTAATAATCAGTCCCTGATTCTTGGCCTTCATTCGCTCTTCAAACCCGTCGATTCAAGTCACGCTCATATTTCCGTAGCCTCGGAGCCTGACTAAACCTGCGGAGGCGTATGAAGAGAAACCTGCAGAGGCGGCATTGAAGCCATGACCGTAGCCAGCAAACTCATTGCAAGCGCTGCTGTTTTTGCATTGGAGCCCGTCCGCAGAGTAGCCGATTTGCTCTGTAGAGTAGCAAACGGCGAACGAAAATGAATGAGCAAATGAATAAAAAATTCGGACATCAAAGCGATTAAACAACAAGTGGACTCGACCAATACATAAAATTGGCATTTGAAAAGTGGAATTTCTAATTCTGCCTTTTCAAGTGGAAGATGAAATGCTCATTTTGTGGGCAAAATTGGAATTTCGAAATTCCAATTCCTGCTTGTTTGGATGGACACAAACATAGAATTCAATAATCCGAAAATCTAATTCCGGAATTAGAGCCCATATTCCATGCACCAAACGGGCCCTTAGTGATAAAAATGTTGGAATACAGGCTCGAGGAAGATTGGCAAGTGCATCTAAAATAGGAAACATAAATCCTTGCCATCTAAAATGGAGCCTAAGAACTTTGCAAAAGCTAGTAAAGACAAGCATTAGATTGATGCTATGCAGGAAGAGCTGAATCAAATTGAAAGGAATTGAAACAAGGTAACTTGTTCCAAGACCAAAAGATAAGAATGTGGTAGACATCAAGTGGGTTTTTAGGAATAAGCTAAATGAAGATGGTAAAGTGATAAGAAATAAAGCAAAGTTTGTAAAGGTTACATTCAAATTGAAGGTAATGATATTGAAGAAATATTTGCCACTATTGAAAGATCTAGAAGCTATTAGAACGTTTTTGGAATCTGCTTGTTTCATAAACTTTAAAGTCTATCAACTTCATGTTAAGTCTACCTTTTTTAATGCAATTTAAAAGAAGAGGTATATATTGAATAGCCAATAGGGTTCCTATTATCACAAATAAGGATTATGTGTGCAAATGGAAGAAAGTATTTTATGGGCTAAAGAAAGCCCTCACAACCTAGTATTCAATGTTGACAAATATCTACAATAACAAGGCTTCAAAAGAGGAATTATTGATAGTAATATCTACATCAAGAATGAAGGTGAAATCAATTGATTGTTACAGTTTATGTAGATGATGTCAATTTTCGACATAGTAGTAACAAAATGTGTCGAAAGTTTGCAAACAATATGCAGAAAGAATTTGAGATGTCTATGCTCGGAGAGTTGTCATTCTTTCTTGGTTTACAAATTTCTCAATTTGCCAAAGGTGTTGATGTTTATAGTTTTGATCAGATAAAATGATCACTATATTATGAGAATATAAATAAACATCATTAAATTGATATAAGATAATATTATTCTACATTATATATACATATTGATATATATAATAATAATGATATTGTTGTATATATCAATATGCATATACAATGTATATATTTTAGTTGATAAATAACTAATATTAATCTCATATGTCATACCGATTGATATCGGTTTGTTAATGTTAATAGCTCATATCGGATAAACAATATATATATATATATATATATATATATATATATATATATATATATATATATATTATTATAATATTAACAATCTGCATGATTATCGAATTGAGCTATTTGTTATATTTGTTAACAGCCGCATTAAGCAAAGTATTGTGGAGCGACTCCATCGTGGAGACACATCCACGATGGACGTGACTCCATGAGGAGTCACGTCCATCGTGAAGGTGCCTCCTCGAATAGCCGCCTCCCCCTTTTCTTTACATATATATGCACGCTGGTTGAGGTGCTGTTAAATATTGAAAATGCAGCATATACAAAAGAGAATAGCAATGAACAGCAATAAAGATATTTAGGGATGTCTCATTTGAATGAGATAGATGAATAGAATATGAGCGATGCGCACAACAGAGAAGAAGATATAAATAGGAGCACAACTAAGATCGCTGACTGGTCATTATCAAGTATTTATAGATTCAGCGATATACAGATTCAGAGACACAAAACAGTGACAGTGATATGTACCGTAAAGATAAGTAATCTGAGTTTCTCATCAACGATAACATGAATGATATATATATATATATATATATATATATATATAACTTGAAATAAATAAATTCTGATTTCATCTCATATAATATTGATTATTTTGTTGAAATATATATCATATATATATTAAGAGATTATATATATAAATTGAATTTTTAAACTAAATTAAAAGACATATAATCTGATCCAAAATTTAACAAAAGGAATATATATCTCACAAATCAAGTACATCAAGGAGACGTTGAAAAAATTTAGAATAGAAGATTGTGCACCAATTAGCACACCCATGGTCACATGTTGTAAATTAAGAAAGGATGATGAATCTCCTGAAGCAAATCAGACACTGAACAAGTCAATGATTGGCAGCCTACTATATGTGACAGCATCAACGCCAAACATTATGCAAGCAGTAGGCATGGTAGCGTGTTTTCAAATAACACCACAAGAAACTCATGTGCAAGTAACCAAAAGAATATCTAAATATCTAAAGGGAAATTTGGACTTTGGTTTGGTGTTTCCAAGAGGTGAAGATTTCACTTCCAGCATATATAAATGCTGATTGGCCAAACAGGGTTGATGATAGCAAGAGTGCGAGTGGAGGAGCATTCTTTCTTAGCAACAGTCTACTGTCTTGGTTAAGAAAGAAACAGGCTTTTGTTTCTTTATCTACACCAGTATCATGTTGCACACAAGTTCTCTGGATGAAGCAGACATTGAAAGACATTAAAGTAGAATATGATCGTCCAATTTCAATAATTTGTGACAACATTAGTGCAATAAACATTTCAAAGAAGAATGGCATCACCTCTAGAACAAAGCATATTTGGTATTCCTATTGATTATCATTTCTTAAGAGAACAGCTAGTAGAACATGTCAAGTTCGATTAAATTGCCACAAAAAAACATATCACAGATATTTTCACAAAGTCCCTTCCAAGAGACACTTTTTAGTATATCAAGCAAACATTGGGAGTGATATCTTTCTCATCTAATAGCTAAATTACTGAGGAGCAGCACAAATTCAGGGGGAGCTAATCACTACATTATCTTTCAGCTCTATGAATTCTATGGTGATATACATTCAGAAAACAACTCATTAAAAGATCAGCTAATGAATATTCCTTGTGATAGTAATGAACATCCGTTTGTCATTGATGTCAAACGGGGAAAGTTACAAAAAGGAGCAGAATTATGCTATTGTCGTATTCAAAAATTATTTCTTCGCAAGGTTCCATCAATGACAAAAGAGGAAATTGTTGGAAATATTGTCATTGATATGAAAGGAACTAACGCCACAATATTTTATTTGTGACTGGATTTGGATGGTAGATCCAAGTCGTCCTTTGTGGTTTTCTCGCAAAAGCTAAGTTGTCGGTTTGGATTTTGGTACAAATGCAGGTTCGACATTCGGGTTCAAAATTAGTACAAATATTTTTTGCGATGGGTTCGGATTCATTTTGGGTTCGTCTGTACAAGATTTTTTTTTAAATATATATATATATATATATATATGCTGCAGCAAATAAGTTCATACACCACTATGCTAATATTAAAACAACTTAGCAAAATACACACCACATATATTGACGTTTTAGTCCAAATGATATTACAAAATGCCAAAATACACCACCATATCAATGTTTCGGTTCAAAAACAATAATGTCAACATTTATAATCAGTCATCAATGATCAAATCAACCATCAAACAAATCATCATCATTTTGATGTAGCATATTAGAAGCACAAAAAGTGCCACTAGCATCAGTACTAGCAGCCTCAGGCCCAGCCTCAGGATCAGCCTCAACATCACTATGTACCTTAAGATCACCATCATCAATTGCAAGTGCGTCAAATTGGGCTTCCAACTCTACATGCTCTGGTTCAACATCCCAATGCTTTGCCTCCCCTTTCTTGTAAGCATTGTCTTTGTGTGTTGTGAGCCTCAAGTTTGAATGCACAAAGACCAAGTTATCTACCTTCTTGGAATTTAGTCTATTGCACTGGAATATGTGCTTCAGTTCCTCTCAAATGATGATGAACTAGCAACCTATCAAGATTTAAAATTTTGAGGTTAAAGAGTTAAGAGTTTTGAATAAAAAATTTTAGAATATAAATTCAATATTCATCAACATGAATTTAGAAATTAGAATCTTAAGAGTTAAGAACTTACTTATGATAAAATTTTGATGGCAATGGGTTGCAGGTGTTGGTACATTTGTCCATGGAAGTACCACCATTTATGAGCATCAGCATTGTTCTTGTCTTAGAAAGCATCAAGACCACAATCATCAGTGCTTGCGAAACTCATGAATTTAGACCTCATTGTAGGTCGTATATGCTCGGGAAAGAGTCTTCAAAGGGCTGCCTTGTACCCTTGAGCAACTTCAAGATCTTTGTATGGGGCAACTCTAGTAGTACTCTCCCTAAGGACTGATTGACTATAAAACTTGGGGCTCAATGCAAAGGGAAGTAGATGCAAAGGGGTCGTGATTTTGTTCCATCTCTCTACCATGATTATCTATAGTTCCTTGAAAAACTTTTCTTCAAGATCGTGCTCTCTCTCATTTATGATATTTTTACTATCCTCAATCATAGAGTCTATGCCATCATATACCTCACCCAAGCAAGGCCTATCTATGTCAATGTCTCGGATCATGCTCAATATAGGCTCAGTGAACCTCACAAGGTACTCAACTGTAATGTCCCCGTCATTAAATGACTAATAAAACTATTGTATTTGGGTCCCAATCGATTTAGTTTATCTCGGGCCCATTCTTTTTGTCGGTGTAGTCTAGTTGTCGCCGTTGGCTCTTTTGTGCACTCTCAGGAAGTTTTCCCCGACGGGTATTTATGCTCGGCGTGTAGGCTAGTTTTGATATATTGAGATTTATATTTGATTTGTATCTGTGAATTCCTGTTGGGATTCTGTTGTTCGCCATTTCGAAGGTGAAAGACCCTCCCTATTTGGTTTGTGTGCAGTTTGGTGGGATTCAACCTTCACCCTACTCTGCCTATTCTGCTTGTATCGGATCTAGCAAATCCAAGGCTCTATCAATAAATTTAATAATATCTTTCTGGTGAACATATTTGGATTGCGAATTGTTCCATGTCTGCAAAGATCATATTTAATCATTGGCAAAGGAAGCACCTGGGAAGCATCACGCACTCTTCAAAACCATTTGTACGGCCTTCTCCCCCACCACTCAGCCTTGGCATTACCTCACAGCTCTACCTCCTCACACAACCACCATATGGCTATCCTCATCCTCCATATGGCCAACCTCAAGCTCCGTACGGCCTCCTCCCATACAGCCATCCCCAGCCTCCGTACGGCCTCCTCCTGTACGGCCGTCCCCAGCCTCCTTACGGCCATCTCTAGAAACCGTACGCCCACTCTGCCAATGCCTTCATCACCGTACGGCCTCCTCATCTCCGTACGGTACCCCTGCCTGACTGTACAACTTCCCACACAGCCATTGTATGGCTCTTACCGTACGGGCCTGAGCCTAAACCGCACCCCCTGCTACTCCATCGTACGGCTCATCCCTTCCAGCAACCGTGCAGCGTGCGGACTTCAACTACCCCCCTTTTTACGGCATTTTGTACGCCTCTTTTGATCAACACAGTACGGTCTCCGTGCGGCTTCCGTACGACCTTCCTACAGTGCTTTTCCCCTCAATGCAGAACTTTGGAAGTGTGTTTTTGTATGACCGTGGCTGGGAACATTACAATGGTATCAAAGCTAGTGATTCTACCAGCTTGTGGGTATTGAATGAGAGTTTATTAAAGGAAAAGGAGCAGATCTAACTCAGTCGGTAGAATGGGCGATCCCCAAGACCCTATGGCCAAAGTCATGACTCTTCTGAGAGAGCTCACTAAGAACCAGGTACAGATAAATGACACAGCGCCTCATGGAAGAGACACTGCGAAAATTGGCTGAAAGCAAGGTATCTGTGGAACAAAGTGACAATTCTGTCTCGGGACGGGCAAATCCGCAAACCGTACGCTCTCAATCGTCAATGCCAACTTTTCCTCCACATACGGAAGAACGGCAAGGAAAACAACCAACCTTCAAGGAAATACAAGATCAACTTCGAGAAGATTGGAGGAACGCAAATATGGAAGGAGATATATCCTACAAAGATTATGCTGAGCTGAGAATGAGATACTCTAGCAGAAACAAGCACGGCTATTATAATGAAGATCTGAGACGAAAGATGGGCAAACTTAATCTGTCATCCTTTGATGGGTCTGGAACTATCACAGCTCAAGCATGGGTGCAAAAAGAAGACACATATTTCCAGCTCAACCCTATGCCGGAAGATGAGGCCATCAAATTTGCCGCACTACATCTAGAAGGAATAGCCCATGAATGGTGGCATCGTGGCATGGTTACTCTCGGCCACGACCAAATAAATTCCTATGCCAAATTCACCGAGAGATTGATAGACCGTTTCGATGGAAGGGATCCAGAACTGAATTTCAAACAATTGGCTCAGCTAAAGCAATCTGGCACAGTCGATGGTTACATAACTGAATTTCAGAGAATGTCTGTCTTGGTGACTGATATTTCAGAAAGACGATTGGTGGTGTTGTTCATGGATGGACTGGCGGAACCCTTAAAAGGATGGGTGAAGGGATTCAACCCCATCACACTCACGGAGGCAATTAAGAAGGCATGAGACATGGCGATATCTTCGTCCGCCAAATATTACTCACAGTCCAAACCACCTTTTGCTCCAAGGGAAAGAGACAGCAAACCCCCACACAGGACGCCCCCATTGGATGAGGAAACTAGGCAGGAACTCAAAATGAAGAAACTCTGTTTCAACTATAAAGAGCCATGGGTACCAGGACATCGATGCCTTGGCAAAGGAAAAATCCATTACATTGAAGTATCGTCTGACGGTGAAGAACAAACACCCAAAGCCCAAGAAGTTGAACAACAAACTTCGGGGGAGGTAAACCTCAATCGTGCAAAAAGAATAACCACACTCTTAAAGAGAGGAGGCACCATTGCTACTCTGGCGGGAACTCCGAGATGCACTGCGTTCCGGGTCTGAGGCACCCTCCAAGGACAACAGGTCGTGGTCATGCTTGACAGCGGAGCCACACTCAACTTCATTAACTCGTCACTGGTGAGTCGGTAGAGTCTGTGTACGGAGGCACACCAGGGATTTGACGTCAAGGTAGCAAGAGGAAACCTGTTAAAATGCACTCATCTGGTTCCGTAACTGAGCATCACCATGGGAAACCACACAGTGACGGATGATTTCTTCGTGGTCGATTTAGATGACATGGAAGTCATTATGGGCATTCAGTGGATGGAAATATTGGATGAATACACACAGAGTTTCAAGCGAATGGAGTTCTCCTTCGAGGTAAATGGCAAAAAGGTTGTGCTAAGAGGGATGTCGAATGGAGGACCAAAGGAAATTTCAGCACAACAGATGGAAGCAATTTTCGAACACAACGATGTGGTTTGGGCCACACTGTTTTGCCTCAACAGAACCCATACAGAAACAAAGAACGGACCACCAAGATGAAGAATTTCAAATGGTTTTGGATAGATATCACTAGGTCTTCATTGACATTCCGCCAAGCATACCACCACACCAAGGGTTCAAACACACCATTGAGATGGAAACTGGCACCAAACTGATTATTGTAATGTCCCCGTTTTTCGGACTTTTGGGATTAGCTTGGTTTGGTGACCCTCGCAGGCTAATCAGGTGATCAGAGGGGGTCAGTTGGTGGAGCCAGTATTGGGATTCCATTCTGGAGGTTCAGTTTACCAGGTCTGCTCTTCGTTCGGGTCAATTTGGTCAACTTACTATTTTTAGTAAGTGGTATTTTTGGGTATGGCCAGATTTAGCAGGGCGTTTGCACAGGGTGTCAGATGTTTCAGGACTGAGTTTCAGGGAATCTCCAGTTTGAGGGACTTACTATTTTTAGTAAGTCTATTTTTGGCAGTTGGTGTAATGACCCTCTCCAGTAGGATCACTAAAACCCCCAAATCTGGTTGTGGCAATTCATCAAACACTTGGCGTGCACTGAACTATTTTGCTTGCAATGTTGTGTTTCAATATGTTTATTGTTTGGGCATCCAATTTCGATTGAGATAACAATACCAATATTGAAATGTGAAACAACAATGGAACTCTAAATAACCATGCAAAGACTCAATGCCAATATATCATGAACTTCCTAATTCTGATTGCAATGTTCAGTAACTGATTTTCTAGGCACATATAGACTGTTATATTGGACATACAAAACACTTCTTACTCCATACAATGAACTATCATACTATGACCGTCAATGCTCCTTTTCTTGCTATGTCAAAGATGTTAACAAGTTTGATTTCAATGACAGATTGTATAGACTGTTAAAACTACTGAAGTATGGCATAGAATGTATGAATAGTCACACATAAACAGTGACCTTACAATGCACCCTCTCAACTATAACAATCCGACTACAATATAGCAATATCAGATTACAATAGCAATGGTAACAGAGACTATTCTCTTAATACAATTATGACTGTTATAGCAGAGCACTCTATCACATAACAGTCATAGAGTCAATTTATAGCAGAGCACTCTATCACATAAATTGGCAATCAAATGACCCTCTCTCCAAACCATTTGCCTACAAGAGTCGATGATAGGCAAATCCGTCATGCCAAACGATGTCAGCCAAAATGGGGACATGACAGTTGGCTATTTTTGGCAATTGGATATTTCTGGCAGGGCAATTGAAGTTTGAGGCTCTGATGTCAGAAATGTGTTTGTTGCAATCAATGGGCTTCAGTGGCTTTTTATTTTAAAGTTATCGTTATTAAATTAAATTATTTTAATTTAATAACTTTATTACTTTATAACTTTAATGTTATAAAATGAAGTTGTGATTAAAAAGCCTTTTTAAGTGAAAAAAGTGAAATTGAAGCTTTTTCCAAAAAAAGCTATATAGTCAATTTGAAAAAGCACTTTCATCATTCATTGTTCATTTGATAAAAAATTATGAAGTTTCTTGGCTGTGAGAAATGGCTAGGGTTTCTATGAAGAGCCTAAGTTGGCCCTCTCTGAATATCCAGATCAATATACTAAATTTGATATAATTTGCAAATTACCATGCTCAAATGGTTGGATCATTGAAATAATAACATCATAATTTTCTCTACTTCCAATTATAACTTGCAAACAGCGAATTCTAAAAGTATATCCTATCAACTTAAAGTATTCCATACATATCTAAAATTCCATACATATTAATTTCCAACAACAATTGATCTTCTAAACCTCTAAGAAATTCAATAACAGCAAACTCAATTAATAAATCCAAGCACCTGAACAATTGCGAGAGTCGTACAGCTATCAACACAGCTGGTAATGAAACCGCCACCTGGAGCATCACACACGTGACTGCCCCCATACATAGCACGCTGATCCTGCTACAAACTCGGCCCAGAATGAATGGACACCTAACAGCAAGTGTCAAGGAAAGACGCTCCACTCAGAAAATTTGTGCGGCCACCTTGGAAATGCCTTCACGTGAGCCCAGCTCTTAACGTGGACAGACTATAATGCTGTAACGTCTCAATGAAATTGCAGCACGTCCAGGATAAGTATTGACGCCAACAGCAAACTCAAACATCTGCCCTCAATGTACATTCCTTCACTCAATTCGAACCTACCTCCATTGTATCAACTTCCACAATCGATAGTAATAACCAGCTTCCCAACTTTGTAAGCAAAACTTCAAATTTAATGAATTCTTCACACAATTTCTCAACATTCAATTCCAAAATTGAAACTTCAATCAATTCAATATACATCAACATTGAATTGATAATTAGAATTAAATAATTGTGAAATTCACCATTACAGGCAATGGCTCAAATCACCGGAAAGAGGAATCCGTCCTCGAAACCCTAGTCAGGGCAATTCTTCACAAACTTCAATAAAATGATTGCATAATGAATGAATGAAAGTGCTTTTTCGAGCAAAATATATAGCTTTTTCGAAAAAGCACTTTTTTAATATTTCACTTAATTGGCTTTATTAAACTCCCACTATATAATATAATATTATAAAGTCATTAGTTATTAAATTAAATCAATATAATTTAATTTAATAACACCTTTAAAATTAAAGCCATGAACCGTCTGACTACAATCATCAAACTTCTGACAAAGCACCAGGACCAACTGCCCAACCAAAAATAGATACTGCCCTGTCAGAAATAGCCACTGCTAAAAATAGACTTACTAAAAATAGTAAGTCTCTCAAATTGGAGATTCTCTGAAACTGAATCCTAAGATGTCTGACGTTCCGTGCAGACACCCTGCTAATCCTGGCCATACCTGAAACCCCACTTACTAAAAATAGTAAGTTGGCCAAAATGACCCGAACAAAGAGCAGAACTGATAATCTGAACTCCATAATGGAATCCCAACACTGGCTCCACAATTTAACCCCCTCTAAACACCCGATTAGCTTACGAGGGCCGCCAAACCAAGCTAATCCCGAAGTCTGAAAAACGGGGACATTACAGTTTCGAGGACTGATTCCTCTTTCTGCAATTTGAATCATCACTGATTGATGATGAATCTTGCTTCTGGATTACTGATAATTTAATTCTGATTTTGAAGATTTTATTTGGCGCTGAGGTATGCCAATGGTGATGGATTGATTATTTTTACAAGTCAAGGGTTTGACTTTGACTTCTAGAAGAAACGTTATCTTCCTTGAGATGATTACATTTTGAATTGGCTCTCTGAATGCCAATGAATCCTGTTTGCTGGAGGGTTTATATAGCTGCTTTCAGAATTTATATTCTGATTATTATTAGTACTGTACGGAATTCATCTTTGGCTGTACTGAATTGCCTAGTGTACGGACGTAAGTGTGAGTGGTTGGAAGTTGCAAGGTCATTCAACGTTGATTGTTGAAACAAGGATGGTTGTTGTTGTGTGAGGCTGCATTTCACATTTCATATTTTGGGAACTATTTTTTTTCAAGCATGTTTGTGACGTGAGGAAGGCTGGAGATTCCTTATGTTTTCTACAGCAAATTTGGAGGCAGCCGTACTGCCTTATTAAGGTGCCCGGATTTTTTTGAATGTTTGTGTTCGGGAATTAATTTGAGAAGTTATTGTAAATCTAATTTCTATAAGCAATTTGAAGGTGAATTATTGACTATTGTTATTCTATCAAGAGGTTAAAAATCTGGAAATGTGTCATGGAAATACATATTTGATGTTCATTAATTTTATACATTCTGAAATAGATATAGAAGTGCAATTTAAATTGAGTTGAGAGCTAAGTTGTACATTAGAGCCAATTGGGCGCTTTACAGTTATCACTGTGCCATACCGCCACCCTAAGAGGCTAAAAGATGAAATTGAAAAAACAATACAAGAACTCCTTGACAAAGGTTGGATTAGACCCAGCTCCAGTCCATTTGCATCATCAATAGTGCTGGTTAAAAAGGATGGAACAACACGAATGGGTGTAGACTACCGCGCGCTGAACAAAAAGACCATCAACAACAGGTATCCGATTCCTAGGATCGATGAATTGCTGGATGAGCTACACGGCGCCGTTTATTTCTCCAAACTAGACCTCCATTCGGGGTATCACCAAATCCACATGAGGGAGCGGGATGTGGAGAAAACAGCTTTCCGTTGCCATTATGGGCATTACAAATTTCTAGTCATGCCGTTCGGATTGACCAACGCTCCTGCTATATTCCAATCTTGCATGAATCACATTTTTGACAAACAGCTGCATAAGTTCCTAATTGTATTCTTCGATGATACACTAATCTATAGCAAGACATGGGAGGAGAAAATAAGACATTTGGAAGAAGTGCTCGAGATTATGAAGTCACAATTGTTGTTTGCCAAACGATCCAAATGTGAATTCGGGATGATAGAGATATTATATTTGGGGCACATTGTCAGTAGCCGAGGAGTTCAAGTGCATCAAGAAAAGATTCAGGCTATCTTAGATTAGCCACCTTCGAAAACTCTTTCAGAACTACGTGGATTCTTTGGGTTGTGAAGTTATTATAGACAGTTTGTGAAGGGGTTCTCACAGCTCAGCGCACCTCTCACCAACTTGACAAAGAAGGGGTATTTTCAGTGGAATGAACGAGCACATCAGACTTTTGAGAAACTCGAGGAGATTATGAGTTCTTGTCCGGTCCTTGCACTGCCAAATTTCAGTCAACCTTTCATCTTGGATTGTGATGCCTCCGTAGAGGGTATCAGGACCGTCGTAATGCACGACTGCCAACCTATTACTTTTGAAAGTCGGAAACTCTCGGGAGCCGAAAGGTTGTATTCTATATACGACAAAGAAATGCTAGCCATCATGCATGCCTTGACAAAGTTTCAGCAGTACCTCGTCGGAGCCAAGTTCGTTGTCCGTACCGATCACAATAGCCTCCGACATTTTTTGGAATAGCGGGAGTTGAATGAGCGACAACAGAAATGGGTAAGTAAAGTCCATGCTTTCGACTTTGACATTGAATATGTAAAAGGAAAAAATAATGTAGTGGCTAACGCCTTGTCAAAAAACTCGGCCATATGTTCCTTATCTCAAATATCAACGAATTGGAAAGAACATTTGTTCGTTGAATACTCCAAAGGCACGTTTGCATGCCAACTCTTGGACAAAGAAATATAGGACGACAGGTATAAGGTGGTCGATGATATTATTTTCTACAAGGACAGAATTTACCTGGTGCCTGAATCCAAGTTGAAGAAAAAAATCTTGAAAGAAATGCACGATTCGCCTCTACCTAGGCATCAAGGGTACTTGAAGACCTACCGACAGATTAGGGAAAGATTCTCATGGAAGGGCCTGAAAAGGGATATATTACAGTACCTACGGGAATGTTCCACCTGTCAACAAAATAAATCCAAAGACACTCTACCAGCAGGTTTACTTCAACCATTACCGATTCCAGAGAAGAATTGGGTTAGCATCTCAATGGATTTCATCTCCGGGCTCCCTAAGGCACAAGGGAAGGACTGCATCTTTGTGGTAGTCAACAGATTAACCAAGTATGCACATTTCTTTGCTATTCCAACAGAGTTTTCCGCTTCACAGGTAGCAGACTTATTTTTCCGAGAGGTGTTCCGTCTGCATAGACTCCCTCAAAACATAGTGAGCGACAGAGATAGCCACTTCCTCAATAATTTCTAGAAAGAATTGTTTCGACTAGCAGGGACAAAGTTGTCACCAAGCACCAGTTACCACCCACAAACTGACGGACAAACAGAAATCGTGAACAAATGGTTGGAAGGTTACCTCAAAAATTATGTTTCAACACAATAGAGAGCATGGATAAAATGGCTACATCTGGGAGAGTACTGTTACAATACCACTTTTCATATGTCCATTGGAATGGAACCTTTCAAAGCACTGTACAGGTATGAACCTCCTTCATTTGTGGACTTGGCTCTCGGTGACAATCACACGCCGAAGGCCAGGGACTAGCTGCAGGAAGGAGTAGATATTTTAAAGTCCTTAAAGGAAAATCTCCAGCAGGCTCAGAATCAGCAGAAATGTACGCTGACAGGCACTGAATCGAGAGGAGCTTTGAAGTTGGGGATCTAGTATACCTCCGACTTCAACCATACAGACAATCCTCTCTGAAGGCTTCCGGGAAGGAGAAATTGACACCGCGTTTCTACAGACCCTACCGTGTGACAAGGAGAGTGAGCAAAGTTGCATATGAATTGGACCTACCTAAAGGAAGTCGAATCCACAACGTCTTCCACGTTTCTTGTCTGAAGAAAGTCGTGGGCCAGCAAATGACGATCTCCACAAACTTGCCACCCCTCGACGACGGAGGAAAGTTAGTATTGGAACCAGTGGAAATCCTCGACAGTCGGGAGAAAAGATTGCGGACACGCACTATCAAGGAATTTCTTGTGCGCTGGAAGGATCTACCCCTTGAAGATACCACCTGGGAAGGAGAAGAGATTCTGGAACACCCCAGCAATTATTGGGACAGGAAGACTGTAATGTCCCCGTCATTAAATGACTAATAAAACTATTGTATTTGGGTCCCGATCGATTTAGTTCATCTCGGGCCCATTCTTTTTGTTGGCATAGTCTAGTTGTCGTCGTCGGCTCTTTTGTGCACTCTCGAGAAGTTTTCCCCAACAGGTATTTATGCTCGACGTGTAGGTTAGTTTTGATATATTGAGATTTATATTTGATTTGTATTAGCGAATTACTGTTGGGATTCTATTGTTCACCATTTCGAAGGTGAAAGACCCTCCCTATTTCATTTGTGTGCAGTTTCGGTGGGATTCAACCCTCACCCTACTCTGCCTGTTCTGCTTGTATCGGATCTGGCAAATTGGAGGCTCTATCAATAAATTTAATTAATTAATCTTTCTCGCAAACATATTTGGATTACGAATTGTTCCATGTCTACAAAGATCATATTTAATCATTGGCAAAGGAAGCACTTGGGAAGCATCATGCACTCTTCAAAACCATCCATACCGCCTTCTTTTCCCCCACCGCTCGGCCTTGGCATTACCTCACGGCTCAGCCTCCCCACACAACCACCGTACGGCTATCCTCATCCTCCGTACGGCCACCCTCAGGCTCCGTACGACCTCCTCCTGTATGGCCATCCCACGCCTCCGTACGGCCATCTCTAGCAACTGTACACCCACTCTGCCCGTGTCTTCATCACCGTACGGCCTCCTCATCTCCATACGACACCCCTACTTGACCGTATGGCTTCCCACACAGCCATTGTACGGCTCCTACCGTACGAGCCTGAGCCTCACCATACCCCCTGCTACTCCACCGTACGACTCATCCCTTGCAGCAACCATACGGCGTACGGACTTCAACTGCCCCCCTTTGTACGGCATTCTGTGCGCCCCTTTTGATCAACACCATACGGTCTCCGTGCGGCTTACGTACGGCCTTCCTACAGTGCTTTTCCCCTCGGTGCAGAACTCTAGAAGTGTGTTTTTGTATGACCATGGCTGGGAACATTACATCAACACGATCCCACCAAGAGTCATCTAGTACCATTGCCTTAATGGCAGCTGCCCTGGCACTATTAGACTGTCTCCATATGCTCCAATTAGCATTGATTACCATTCTAGACAATGCCTCTTTAACCTTGACAAGGCGTCTCAAAACAATAGTGTTGGAGGCAAAGCGGGTCTAGGCAACCTATTTTAAAATCAAAACAGTAATAAATTAAAAATTAAAATCAAGATTAAAATTTAAATTTAAAAACATAGCAAGTTTACTAAACTAAAGTGACTAAATTTCTAAAACATATTTAAATTTTAAATAATTTAACTTACCTTCAAGAGCTCCAATTTCCAGAATTGTCTAAATATGGCTTGTGTCATATGGTGGTTTGTGATGAACATTTGGATCTCCTGTGCACCTTCATACATTTTTTTTAATCCACTCAATCTTAGTGCCAATTTTTCGCAGCATTAGGTTGAGTGACTGCACAGCACAAGGTGTCCAAAAAATGTGTTCGAAGCGCTCCTCAACCAATAACCCAGCAGCCCTACAATTCTTGGCATTGTTCAATTACCAATTACCTGAACAACATTTTGAGAGCCAACTTGCTCAATGGCCAAGATGAGAATGTTTGCAATGAAAGGACCATCCTTCACCTCCTCTTCACAATCCAGAGACTTCATAAACATTGCACCTCTTGTGGACACTGCAATAACATTAACCAAAGGATGATTTCTTGCATCTTTCCATCCATCAGATACTATGGTCACACCTATTTTGATCCATGAATGCTTAATGGGGTGCATGGCAACCTCTACATTGATCACCTCTCTATCCAATAAAGTGGTGCACACCTTCTCATAACCTGGGGAACCCCTTCGGAGCCTCATTAATTGATATCACCATTTTTTGCCAATACAGTGAACAAACAACATTAAATGACAATCCATTTGCATAGATGCATCTCGCTATGTCTTTCTCGGCAATGTCTCTAGCTTCATTCTGAAATGATATTTCCAAGGGCCCCATTGCTCTCTTATTTGCAACCGGTTCTTGAGGAGCACGCAAGAATGGACGACCCTCTATGGGTGGTTCATTGGGACAAGAAACTGAAGCCATAGATGATGTTTTTTTTCTAGCATTTTGCAAAAGATGAGAATGTGCCCTCCCAACTGCTTCATCTACTTGTTTTTGTTCTTAAATATATTTGTTCACCATGTGGATTGGAAGAAAGGATTTAGGTAGCACCTTATTAATTCTTGGCTTCCCTATACAAAATTTAATGCGCCGTTGAGGAATAAAGCACAAATGTGCTTTCACTCTACTATAAGAGCTACTATATTCGTATTTGCAATGGCGGCAAATCCACAAATAACCTCCACCTATCAGTGGTTGAACCATTTCCACATATTTCCATAGTGGAGAGCATCTGTCTATTTTCAAGTGGGAGTTTCTGGTGCTAGAAACAGTTGCAACCATTCTTTGAATCAACAAACAACAAACAAAGCAAAAAAACACAAATGAAAAAAGAAAATGAAACTAACAAAATCATTTCATTTTGTTAAATTTAATGGTTACCATGAGCTTGTTAAAGAAGAAGAAATTATCTATTCAATCTAGTTTTCTTAGCATAAAAGGTTTGTATTCAAAGCATATTTAATAATCATTCTTTGAGTAAGATTGAAGATTATTAGCCTGAATTTAGGGTGTTGTATTGGATCTCTTTGTAAAAATTTAAAAAAAAAGTAAAAAAAACTATTAAAAACAAACAAAATATTAAATAAACAAGTTCGAAAACTTACCTGTAGCTACCCACGGGCTCTGCAAAACACCAGAAGACCACAAGGTCATTGCTAGAAGACTTGTCGCTGTCGTGTGAGAGACCTATGCTATGTGAGACTGAGGAGAGAAAACGATAAAAATAGAATGAGAAAACAATGTATTTGGCTTGATATATGTCGTGTCGTGTATTTGGCGGTGACTTTTAGGTTTAATTCTCCCAAAAAAATGTTAAAAAACTTTAATAAAAAGTCAACAAAAAACAACATCAGACCAAATTCACCCAAATTCGATCCAAATTCTCCATGGGCTTGCGCGTGCATTTGCAAATTCGGTCAAATTCGTGTGAAATTCGACCTGGGTCCTGATGACCGAATCTACAGTGAATGTCTAAGTTGAAATTCGAATTTGCAACGAATTCGAACCATATACAAATTTGGAGTGAATCAAATTTCGAATTTGGGGTCCAACAGGCGAATGTGGTAACGTGGCCCAAAAGGGTTCCACATAAATCTTATGTTTGTTAATTTTAGCTCTTGTAAATGTTATTGTGGATATTTAATTTTGAATAAGTAAAAGATTATTTTACACTAAGCCATGAGCTTGTATCTCAAACAAGTCTCCAAACGTTTCTACAACCATAGAAGCACTACTTAGCATTGGCATGACATTAGCAAACCAAAAATATAATCGTAATTTGATTACTTGGGATTTAATAGGAAAAGAGTTAAATGAGTCAAAAACAAGTTTTTTTTCCATCCAGCATAATCCAAAATGATTTTTTGTTTTTTATTTCTTAGAAGAAAACCAAGGGTTTAGATAGCATCCCCTAATGAAGTTGAGGAGCAGCACACCTAGTAGGAATTTGGCACTGCTAGTCCCTAGTGGGGTTGAGAGGTAGTGCCCCTTTTGGGGGTTTGGAGGCAACACCCCCAATAGGATTGACGAGCAATGCTCCAACGAGTTTCTAAAGTGATGCCCTTGGCATAGTCCTAGCAAAATTCAAAGCCTTTGAGACAACATATACATTCATGGCACATGTTTTTTTACATAATTTTGTTTCTTTTAACCAAGCTCAAAGTCCTTTGAACCCTTCAAAAAATACTTCTTTCACTCTTATATTAAGGCTATTTTCAGATTTTTATTCCTTTTTACCTAATTTTTACACTTGAATTGGCCTAGTTGCAACCACAAAACATACTAGGTCTAGCAACTCTAACTAGGCTCATCGACCATCCACGTCCTATGTCTCTAGGCCTCAACTTACTCTACTTGTCTTGAGATTCATTGAGTTTGGACAAATCCTAGCAAGTCTTGTACACTGCTACCAATAGAAAAATATGAAACAAATTTTCTAAAATGTATCGAAGTTAAGAAGACAATTGATGGGGAGGCTAGGATAGACTAGCTAGTCTATGCTCTGATCCTTACCCAAGGATCCAAGTGTACTCCTGACACCTATGATTGGTCTATAGGATACCTTACACATTCAAGGACCCCCTGACCTGCCTAGCCTAACCACCAAGTTTAGCTATTTGACCTTGCAACACTCCAAGCTCTAACTTCTAGCTTCATCCCTTACATAGGCTTATAAGGGTCTTCTAGGGTTCAACTCCATTCCCAAGCTCCAACAGAGGATTTCATGAGTTCTAAGATGTTTTTAGGGCATTTGACAACTTTTCATTGCATTGGCATGGTTGGGTCATCACCCGATTTGAGGGTTCCTTTGCAATTTAGGGCTACAAGGAAGAGGCCTAATTAGCCCTCCTTTTGGTTTTATAGGCTTTTTGACACCTTTCCCTCAAAGATTCAACACACCTGTTCTAAAGAACATCTGCTACAAATGACCCATTCTCAAGGATTTTTGGGGTCTCAGGCTTCCAACAGGCCGTACAACACCTGTGCCAAAAATGAGGGTTTTAAGGGTTTCTTGGTCTCTTCACTGTCCTAGTCTTCAACAGCACTTCTCCAAGGCTATTCAAATCTCCTCCTTCACAACAAAAGGCCTTCAAACAACCTTCTTGACTCCCTCCAAAGGGGAAGCCATGGAACTCATTCCTCTGCTCTCAAGAGCTTCTACACTACTGCTTGCTCCTAGTCGGGCTCTGCTAAACCCGCCTAGGGCTTCCTCAAACCATTGTTTGCACCTGTTAGCTTGGGCCCTACTTGCATAGTTTTACAGGGTAGGGTCTGTACTACCTTATCCCAAAGTAACATGGTGTTTCCACGGTGGGGATAGGAGCTACAAGCCCTACTTCATCAGTCCCTTCAAACTGAACAGTCGACTGTCAAACTAATCAAACTAAGAAATATACAAACTAAACAATCAAACCTAATCTAGATGCTGATAAATGAAGTAAGATAAAACACAATACTATCACACAATCACAAGTTAACAATAGCAACACTCTGATTCAACACTTCAAGCCATTAAAATGACTGTCACACTGGTTTTTCATACACAGTCTGGTCTTCCGTACATTAGCCGTGCACAGAATGATAACCAACCCTTGCATTAGGGTTTTCAAGTCTAATATAGGCTTCTCCTCTAGATTAGAGCCTAGCTAGGGTTAGGAGCCTCCTTGGTAAGGTTTAGTCTTTACAAGAGAAAAGTTACTAAGCAACTTTTCAGAAGTTGCTAGCAACTTTTGGAGCAATTTTTCTTGCTCGAGCAGCTTTTTGCTCACTTCACTCCTAAGACCGTTCTAAGGTCTTTTACATGCTTAGATATTGAAAACAACTCTCCTAACCTCCATGCTAAGACTTATACAACTCTAGAAAATAAATGACATCAAGAGACTAACCTGTCTTGAGTCACTGTACAGCCACATAAGGAATTACACAACAAAACTAAGACCTCTATTTAGGCCTTCACACACAAATGAGTCAACAACTCTTATTGTACTTACAACCTTCACCCAAGAAGTGCTTTTCACAACCAAAATTGGATGGTAGGAGTCCTTAGAAGGGTGCTCCTACACCAACAATCAACAAAAAACAATAAGAAGCGTTCTATAAAAATGAAACTCGCCATCCTAACAAAAATGCATATACCCTTCTCGACGTGCAATAGACCTTTGTTAATATTCAATTAGATAAAACAATTAACAATGCAATACCTCAAACAGCATAAAGTGCTAAATAGTAAAATCCCAATAGCAAGTACCATATATCTTTCCCATAACAAGAAAATGCACAATGTCTCTATCAATGTTAGTAATCACATTGTGGAGTTCAATTCCACAGACCTCAAATGTTTGTTTAAAAAACTTCCCCTCTCTAATAAGAAGCTTTCAAATGAATCTGGTCCAACATGCAAATATTGAAGACAATTATTAAATAGACTTCAAAAATGGAATCAAAAACTTCCAACGAACTTGAAACTAAAATATTGTCTCAATAGTGAAACAGTTTATCTTAGGTAATCAATCCACATCTCTCACTACTTATAGACATAAATAAAGCAAATAACAAATTTCATCTTCATGTCTATTAATTCATACAAATATACATATATATCAACTTAAATTCCTAATATTATACCAAATACAAAAACAAGAGAGAACCCAACCTCTCCCTATAAGAAAGCCAACTATAATCCATTTCTAGGCTTGATGTATGTGAATCACACTACTAAAGACATTGGAAAAATCAAGAATAAGATGCCAAAAAAACATTCTTAGTTTGGAAGGCATGCTTGTTGGAAAATATAACAAGTGAAAGATTCAATGAAAGTGAAATAGCCTAAGCATAGCTATAAATCCTATTGATAATTGTTAAATGGAAACAAGATTTGCAAGGTACAAAAGGAAATAAGAAGAGGAAACCTATACTATTTTATAAGATACCTTCCATATTCTCTTGCTCCTCAATTGATGTCGCAACTCCATGATTCAAACTACTAAACACGCAATTATTCACAAAAATAAGAACTGCAACAAGTGCGCCAAGACAAAACTGAGAAAAGATGAAAACCCCTGGGAGAGAGTAATGGTATAGCCCAATGGTGTCCCAAATTGTAGCATCCTAATCAACAAAGAAAGTTGTTAAAGGATCTATCAAAAAGTTTCTACTATACTAATATGATTTCTACTATACTAATAAGAAAACAAAGTTGTGAATGGATCTATCAATAAACTTTGTACAAGATTATACCAACTCAAAACAAGAAATATCAAAGCAACTTTATAAATTCCATGTACCATTTTAATGTCCATCCTTGAGACATCGAAGGTTGCATTAAATGCATATGTGCTCACAACCCAAACAAGAATAAAGCTAAGAAGAAAAACATTCACTCGATGCAAAGAGTATATTGAAGGAAAGACATAAAGAACATATCCTATGTAGATGACAAGGCCAAAAGCAAAAATGCTTGCATAAGTGAAACTCCAAAGTGAAAGAGCGAGGAGAGAAACCTGCCAAAAAAAGAAAATGCTCAAGTTAAAGTATAACACTCATCATTAAACAACTAATCTGCAAGGTAGATGAAAGAAGAACAAATATGGAAAAACCAAAACAATATATAAAAGTCCTGCATTAAAAAATAGGAAAACTATTAAATCAATGTACAAACAAAATTAATATTTAAAGTGACATAAAGAGCTTCTGACTAGGAAAGGAGAAGAACAGAAAACACATGATAGACAGTTTAGAATATATTCCTCATCAAGTTATTTTTGCATTGATTTGTCTCATTTCAAGGTTCTACAGTGCTACAATATAGAAAAAATTATTTCTAATTGTAATGACCCTTACTATAAGGCCACTAAAACCCTCAAACTTAATTTAGGCAATTCGTCAAACACTTGGCATGTAACTGATTTGGGTTGAGGTTAGAACTATTTGTTGTGCAACACATCCACAAAGTACAAATGCTAGTATTGAATTGAAATGTAATGAGTAATAACAGTGCTAATAACAATGGCAACTTTCAGATTTGTTATCTCAGAAAATAAGGACTCTTGTCAAATACATGTGCATATGAATGTGGATTGATGACAATATGAAACCCCTACTAATGCAGTCCTAACTGATTTACAACAATGGACTGAACTGAACATTCAATGACTAAATTATGGAGCAGATTTTGATTACTATGCAATTCTGATTATCTTTTCAGATCCTTATAAACTGGACTGAGCATACAAACATGAGGGCTTCAAGGACTGAATACAATAGGGACTGTCACCACTATGCATTTATAACATTTTAAACCCTTGTCTATGCAATAAACAATATCCAATTACAATGCAACAATTCTGAGACTGCTTATTGCCAAATCTGGTCTGAATATGACAGTCACTGTTTGACCACTAATTTACCAAAATTTACATATATTTTCAGAGCATAGAGGAACCTGATTCGAAGCCTTGGTTGGAGACTAAAATCTGATGTTGTAACCGCTGTAGAAGACCTCCAATCTGCCCCCAAACGGACCCCCAATTTGCTGATGACGTCACAGACTGGCAAGGCCGTACTGTACTGTCTGGGGCGGCTGCTATATAAAATAATTGCTGGGGTTTTGGGTCCCCCAAAACCATGCAAAGTGGGCGCCTAGGGTTGTATAATAACCCTCCAAAAGCATAAATTAATTCGCCAAGTCAATTGAGAGGAATGAGCAAATATGTGGTTCCAAACCCTGAACTGGCAGTTCTGAAAATGCACAATTTATGTCTTCAAACCCTTGCCAATCAATTCACCAATACTAGGGCACAACGGAAACCCTTATTCCAACCAAAGTAAACCCTTATAACTGATTCTCAATGAAATACGAATGAGATGGCTGAATACCAACTCCACAATTGCAATAATTCAAGTGATATTTCACACCCTCAAAATTGCCAATCTAGGGGAGTGATTCATTCCCAAAGATCGAATAATAATTTGCAGATCCAAAGACCACAAATGTCTTCACAATGAAGAAGTAGAAGAAGTCTCAAATCAAGCCTGTTCAAATGAGAGGCCCAGCCCTCTATTTATTCACTTTTTCTAAGAAGTTGCTAGAACTTCTAGAAACATCCTTTATAAAATCTCATTATAATGCACTTTATAATAAAGTAACTTTATAATATAAAAAAGTGCAATCTCAACTTAAAATTATAACAAGTGGGCCCCGCTAACACATAACAATAAAATATAATCTCATAACACTTCTTCTAAAGCAAATATGACCATCTGAATCGCAAAATTGACTCTCTCTCCACACCATTTGCCTATGAGAGTCGATGATAGGCAAATCCGGCACGCTAAACGAGGTCAGCCAAAATGGGGACATGAAGAGCTTCTGACTAGGAAAGGAGAAGAACAGAAAACACATGATAGACAGTTTAGAATATATTCCTCATCAAGTTATTTTTGCATTGATTTGTCTCATTTCAAGGTTCTACAGTGCTACAATATAGAAAAAATTATTTCTAATACATGAAATCGATGCTTTGTTGAAAAAGTAAAAGAACAAAATCATAAGTAACATAAATGTTTAAAGTGGCATAAAGAGGTTGTGACTAGAAATGATGAGTACTAGAAAATGCAAAAACAAAAAAATTAGTTTGAAGTAAGTTTTTCATAAAGTTTTTTCCTTTTTACATTAAGTTACTAGCTTGTACAATGCATGTCCTAACAAACATGTTGAGGAGATACAATACATCTTTTATGGTGTTGTGGTGCAAAGATACACAACTAATCAAGGCATCTCCATGTTGAGATAGAGAATGTCTGCCAAATCATGCAAGTGGACATGGAAGAGATCACTTAAAGGCATCTCAACATAAAGATGGAGAATGCAAGGTCAATCAATCCCAAGGTAACAATCACGAAAAACAAGATAGGACCACCTACTAGAGGGTGAGAGCATATACAACTTGAAAGTCTAGATAATGAAACTATGGATACTATGAAGTTGGAGAAGATTTGTAATGTCCCCTTTTCCAGCGGCAATTAAAAAAAATTATTATTTAAATATTTATTATGCTGTCAGAAATTATCAAACCCAACTAATATTTAATTAATAATTATTAAAAATAAAATGATTTTTGGTTAATAGTAAAATATAAATAAAATCACTTTCTAGCAAAAGTATTAGAATAATAGTTGACTTTAATTAAAGTCATTAATAAGCAACCGTCAGGAAACTAAAAACTAGGGTTACAAAGGGAATCCTTGGGTTTCAAGAAGCAAGGGATGAATTATATTTTTCAGTTGGGATTTGAGTTCTCAAATTTGTCTTAGGATGTGCCTAAGAGTTGTTGTCGGATAAATTATGTTTCGGGAATAGTTATATGTTTCGGGGATAATTAACTGTGTTAGGAAGTCAGTTACCGAAGGCGTTATGTCGCGGCGGTTGAGTCGCAACCCTTCAGACATTATATGTATGCCTGTCATGAACGGGAAAAGATATCAATTAATATAGATCTGATGTGCGGTCTTATGTTCTGAGCTATAAATGTTAATGGAATAACATTTTGGTTTCCTAAAGCATTGTGTTCTATGCACTTCTGTGTTATGCTTTTACATTTCCTCTGTAGCATGTATTAAATTAGTTTACCTGTGACGGTAAACATTTGGCACTGTTGTCGGCCTAATCCGGGAAGTAACGAAGGTCATGGACTACGGGGAATAAGTGGGACTCCCTATTAACGAAAATGTCCTCACCAACGACGAAGGAGTTACAGAGCTCTTCCAAGGGGAACATGCACTAACTACAAACTTCCACATTTTGTTTCGGGCAGCCATAGAAACTTTTGCAGGAAGGGAGGTTGTACGGGCGGAAGTTGCCGAAGATACTGTTTGGGACGCGTTGAATGTTAGCCCCACCACAAACAGGCTATTGGATAACATGCCTCGTCTACTAGCGCAAGCATCCCTCACGGAGACGAATGGAAGGGAGGAAATCGAGCGGAAACAACAACGACAACTCTTGCGAAATTTTGCTGAGAATGACTGTCGGGAAGAAGAAGAACGTGATGGAACCCGGCGAAGGACAAACCCATGAACTGCAAACCCTCAAGGAGGGAAAATAAAGAAAATCTATAATGACAAGGTCACATAGTTGACTCACGTTGTACAGAGATATGAATAAATAAAAGTGCCTTATTTAAACATGATGTGTTGCTAGAGAATTTATGCCCAATTAATTGAATGAAGATAGGAATAAGGACAAACCGGATGCCTTGGAAGCCACACATGAAGCGCTAATTCTTGCACAACAAGTAGAACGCTGACAGAGGTTAAGGAAACTCACCGAAGGACAACCGACTAAAGGGTTTGCCCGAAGGGAACCACGGAGGTGTCACGGAAGGTGACCACAAGGGTGTTATGGGAGGTGCAGCAACCGAAGGGGAACACTTGCTAGAGCATCAGTGTGTAAGAAGTGTTGGCATTACCGGTAAGGATGCAACCAATAAAGAAACCACCTATATTAATCAGTGTTGTTGTCATTGATGTCTATGATAACAATGTCCAAATGCTAGGGAACCGATGACATAGTGATGAGCAAAGTGAAGTCAAGCAATGCACTTGAACAAAGTACTCAGCATAGTACTAAATATTCAGAATTGGTGACCGGTGAACACAATGACCGCAGCAGTGACCGATGAAGACAATGACTGGAGCAGTGACCAGTGTAGACAGAGAACAGAGAAGTTACTAATGAAGACAAAGACCAAAACACTGCATAAGGAAAGGTGTAATCAGGCCTACAGTAATTGCTAAGATATTATTGAGACCGATGTATGTCTATCACTTGTGGAGACCAGTGAAAGGCATAGTTGACCAAAGAAGATAGTTTCAATTAACGGATACTGAGGAGATTCTTTGACCGTGTTTTATAGCACAAATCATCGAGGATTTTCTATTAAGGGAAAGTATGTAACACACATTTGATGATTCCTTTATAGATTGAAATACGATTGGATGATGGATTCATCGAGGATTTTCTATTAAGGGAAAGAATGTGACATGCATCTGATGTTTCCTTTAAAGACTAAAACACGACTAGATGGTGGATTCATGGAGGATTTTCTATTAAGGGAAAGTATGTGACACGCATCTAGTGTTTTCTTTAAAGACTGAAACACGACTGGATGGTGGATTCACAAGAGATCTTCATGCGGATTGCAATGGCAAAGAGCGAGAAGATCTTTTGAAATTGAATTTGAGCGATCTACGCTTATTTCTCTCAACTGTACAGTTGTCCTACACTCTGCAGGAAGTGTATATATTCTTCAGTTAGCGAAGAGAATCATGTGCCATCACTCTACCAAGGAGTGAAACAGTACGCTGATAAAAGCCACTGTAAAAGAAAGGGAAAAGAAGAGAAGAAAAGGAAGAGAGTGTGCAAGGAAGCAAAGTAACCTGAGGAGAGCATACCAATGGTGCCTGGTGGTGACTCTTAGTGAGTGAAACAATGATCTTATCAGGCTCTGCAAAGCCATTTCAAAAGATCAACCCTTCTATTGCTCTCTAACAATTGCAATAGCCAAATCTCAATATCTGGGTGGACATTAACAAGTCCCTTGTACTAAATCCTTTAACCGAGTGACATCTAGTTAATGTTTTAAAGTCCTCTAAAAAGGCAGCCTTTAATAGGCCTTATTCAAAATCTTTTAACCGGATCGCACCTAACAATGCATTTGTAATCCTTTAAAAGGGAAAGCTCTTCATAGGGCGCACTTCAGAAAGTGCAAAATTTGTGAGTTCCAACTCACACCGTGATTGTCTCCCATTTTGGGTTTCCACGCAATATATCTGGTGTTCTCTGCTGCTATGATTTTGTGTCGTTTATTTTCTTTATAGGATATGTTTTGCATGCAGTAATAGTTAGTTGATCTAAGAGTGACTTCGAGTTTTATTGGGTGTTGATTCACCCTCCCCTTTCAGCACCGGTTGGGACTATCAAGAAGTAGTGAGGAGTTACTTGAGGAGACACGGCAAAGGCTAAACTGGATTGAGGAAACACGAGAGCAGTCTATAAACCTATCAATCACACAACGTACGGAGGAAATCTGAGGCCGGAGTGACCGAAGGGAAGGGGGAGAAGAAGCGAGGGAAGTTGAGGACACCGGGGCAAGAAGTGTCGAAGGGACACCGCACGATGGTCAGAGCAACCCGTCAAGATCAAACCGAACCAGTTTGGGAGTACAACCAACGGGAGGCACCAGTAATCAAAACAACCCACTCGGCTCCAGTCAAACTGGTTCAAGACAACCAACCAGAGGAAACATAAATATATCTTAAAAACATAAATTACGAAAGTTCACGAGCGATGGGACAAAGGATCTCGTGAGACATTGTCGGACCTGCGAGACTATTTGGACAGCAAACGGAGTTACAAATAAAGATGAGTGGGTGCACCAGTTCCCAACAACCCTTTGAGGAGTTGTCATTGATTGGTAATCGGACATGGAAAAGACAAAGATAAGTTCATGGGACGATCTGAAGAAGGAATTCCAAGCAGAATTTAGACTGCTTCGGGATGAAAATGAAGTAGTTGCAGAAATATATAGCTCGAAGCAAGGAAAGAAATATAAACCTTTGATGCCCAATGGGATATGCAGGAATACATAAACTCTTCTCCGAGAATATTATGGAGCCCGTGAAAATATTTGCAAGACCAATCTTAATAAATTAATTTTTTGCCCTATGAACAATAGTCATGAGCAACTTTTCTATGGCTTGCCAATGATGAGTATTGCACCAAAATATAGGAAGCAAACCCCCAAATCATTTGCCAATAAAAACACATAAATACAAAACATTCAGAATGTAATTACTCTCTCCTCATATAAGAAAGGTAGCCAATTTTATTATTTCTAAAACAATCCATAAAGCCTTACAGAGACATCACTAATCTGCTCAATAGTGCCTGTCGCTTAGCAAACACTCCACGGGAAGGAATGGGGTTTCGTCCACACCTTCAAACTCCTGAATGTTTCCATCTCCAGAAATTTGCTTCATACAAAGCTTCCAACAATTTATCAAATTCAAATAACATATGAACATGACAAATGAATGGCAAACCCCTCCATTACAACAATTTGGTGAAGCTCCAAAATGGCGAAGCTTTAGAATGGCGTAGCTTGTGCAATAAGTTGGACGAATTATTATGAAATAAACTGACTTACTATAATATTTTATTCAAGTCACTTATTAATTAAATCAATTAAAATAAAGTCATCCATTTTAATATTTAATTTATTTGGATAACTTTAAAATAATTAATTTAATTACTTTATTTCACCAAATTGGGGACATTACATCAGATCTTCCACCAGGGAAGAAACCCATTGGCTACAAATAGGTCTTCAAAGTGAAATACAAAGCTTATGGAGCTCTTGATAAATAGAAAACTTGATTGGTGCCTAAATGGTTCTCGCAAAGAGAAGTCATTGACTATGAGGAAACCTTTGCTACTATAGCAAAGATGAGCACTATTGAGCTAGTTTTGCCCATTGTAGCACAGTTTGGTTGGAAAGTCCATCAAATGGACATGAAGAGTACCTTCTTCAATGGTGATTTGGAGGAAGAGGTGTACATGATGCATCCTCAAGGTTTTAAAATTGCAGGCAAAGAGCACCAACTATAGAGAATGGTGAAGGCCCTTTATGGCCTAAAGCAAGCACCCAAGGCATGGTACATCAAGATTGACAAGTATTTGGATGCACATGGCTTTCAAAGAAGTCCTTTAGATTCCAACTTGTATTTCAAGGGCACTAGTAGTAACATCATTCTTTGTAATGTCCCCATTTTAGCTCACCATGGTTGGTGGTTCAGATTAACCTATCAGTGGCCCTCGTAGGCTAAGTCAATTGGTTAAAGGGTCTCAGTTGGCAGAGACAGAGGCTAATTCCCACTCAAGAGGTCAAGGATGTTCAAGATTGCTCTTCATTTGGATCAGTTTAGCACACATACTATTTATAGTAAGTGTCTAATTTAGGAAAGTCAAGGTTTCTATCTTTAGCAGGGTACCTGAACATCTCGGCGGCAGTGTTGAGATTTAGTATCGTTGACTGGAGTAGTTATTTAGCAACTTACGATTTAGTAAGTCATTGTTGAGGAGTTGCTATATCTAGCAAGGCATCCAGACTCATGGTATACCCAATGATTGACTCGTTCGTCAGTTGGCTCAGTTTGAGGGTAGTAAATCAATTATGTTGTAAAGAGCCTGCCTGGCTCCTTATTATAAATTAATTTTCTCTTCCAGAATTGTTTGTGAGTTTATTGTTTGTCTTTGATAATGTTCGTATTTCTCGTGTCATTTTTAGAAATAAATAACATACAGCAATTTTATTCCATTTCCTCAAAGCTCACCAATCCAAAATAATTACAAATAAATTATTGCAATTATTAAAACATTACAATTCATTTAAAATAGGCACCTGACTAGTAAATACGGCCACCCTAATAATAATGCCAGCAAAAGATAGAGTTGACGCAGCCTTAGGAGGAAGGAACGTGACTTATAGAAGTCCACGCAGCCAGCAAATGATCCACACAGCCACTAAGAATAATAACACAGCCTCTTCTAATGATCACACAGCCACAAGGAATAACACAGCCTCTGGAAAATAGTACGGCAGCCTCAAGGAAGAAGAACGCAGACTTAACCACAATTTCAGATGTTCTCCAAATAGTACGGCAGCCTCAATATGAAAAACACTGCATTAGCAACCAGTTTGCAGCACTCCAAAACAAAAGTTGTGCTTGCTTAGCAATTTCGACAGCCCATAGAGATAATTCCAGCCTCTAATAAATTGATGAATGAAGAATTTCGACTTCCAAACTATAATAATTCGGAGCTTTGATATAATTGCTTCAATCTTCTCACACTTGGTATACTTCAGCACCAAGAATGATATCCATAGATTCAGTATGAAATTTCAGAATTCAATTTGCAAAATTCATCGTCAATCAGTGATGATTCAAATTGCCAAAGAGAGGAATCAGTCCTCAAACCTTAGCCATCTTCTTCACAACCAAATTTTATCAAATGATCAATAGATATCTTAGAATGAGCTCTCAAGTCCCTTTTTATTCTTTCTTGTGAGAGCTCAAACACAATTCTTACCAATGTGGGATAAAAAGATAAACTTTTCCTTTTAATAATTTATTTACTCCAATACTTTAAATTAATACCTTGGCTTAGGCTTCCATGAATTATTTAAATAAATGGCCCCTTCCCATGATGACTCAACCCTCAACTTAAGTGAAATTATAAAGTTAAATTATAACTTTATAATAAGCCATTTAATGATTTAATAATAATTTGGCCACCAAAATAATAATAACTCCCAAAATACTTATCCTTTTAATATGTCGTTTGAAACAAGAGTCACACCTATTATTTCCCCATGTGACCAAATGCATTTTCCAAAAGTAGAAAGGGTCCTTCTCGAACAACATCAAGCTTACTATAAATAGTAAGCGTGGCAAAACTATAGCAAATGAAGTCCAAATGATGCCAAACGAAAGCCAAACCAAAGCATATTGAATCCTGAAGTAGATGCCCACTGAAAGAGACCCTCTGTCCATCCTCATCAGCCTACGAGGGTCATATGATAGGCTAATCCCAAGAGCCTGAAAAAATGGGGACATTACATATGCCCAGTTGCTATTCTTGGCAGGGCACTTGCATGTTTGTCCTTGGCAGGAAATATCTGGATACGGAGTTGACCACTTGGAGGAATTTAATAAGCTAATTTCATGATTATTTGATTATTAATTAAGTTCTACTTAATTAATAATAATGTTAAAAGCTTATTATAATGCAATGTCTAGAATTATTAAAAAAGCCAAGGCAAGATAAAATCCATTCATTTGATTATGCATTTGTGTATTTGGTGAATTTGTGAGTTGTGTTGTAACAAGGATTCAACCGTTTGAACACTGGAAGAATGGTGAATTCTTCAGAGTCTTGTGCACTTTGAATTGGTTGAGACTATAACAATGAATTGTGCTAGAGGGTGGTTTAATAAAGAGCCATCATTGTGCTACATATGGTGATCAAATTGAGACGAAGTATCATTGTTCTAACTCATAAACAATTTGCAAGTACAAAGGGCATCTACTATTTGCAGATCACTGCCACTTAAAGATCCTGCGTTTGGGAATGAAGGTATCCGTAGGTCGATTAGAGGAGGCAGAAGTCTTCTAGAGGCTGTGTTTTATATCCCAGGAGCAGTGTTAGTATGATTTGGGTCACGTTTTTGCTATTGAATGTCCCCAAACTAAGTTTGCATGCTGTGGCATCACTTAAAAACATCATCAGAGGGCTGCGATATCATTTCTGGCTGTCTATGACTGCATACAAATTAGCTCCGGGTTCTATAGTTTTTACAATTGAATAAATGTTGTTGCATATGAATTTGTCAATGTAATTATTTCATAGAAAGTCAATGGAATAGAGTTGTGAGTGAATAGCTGCATTGTAATCATTCTATTTCTTAGCATTGTATTTCGAATTTCATATATTGTTCAAAAATAAAAATAAAAGCAAATATCTAGGAAAATACACAAAAAATATAAAATTGCAAAAATAATTTCATTCGAGACAGTTGAAATCAGTGGTAGAACCATTGCGGTTCTTACATTCTTCTTTTCGTCTATGTAGATGATACCATAATTACTAGTAGTGGGGTAGATTTGCTTAAAGCAGATCAAACTGAATTCGTGTCAGACTTTTGATGTGACCGATTTGGGTATTCTACATTATTGTCCTGGTATAGAGGTTTGACAAACAAGTGGCAGTATTTTCATTTCTCAGCCAAAGTATGCAAGGAGTTTAACATGGACAAGTTCAGGATGATAGATTGTAAAGTCTCATCTACATCTATGATCACCTCGAAATTTGAACCAGCTAATTTTTGAAAATGTCTGATCAGCTTAGAAAAAATTTGAAAGGGTTGTGACTCTTAGAAAGGGTTGTGATTATGAAGGGTTGTGACTCTTCGAAAGGGTTGTGATTATGAAATGTTGTGACTCTTCAAAAGGGTTGGGATTATGAAGGGTTGTGACTCTTTGAAAGGGTTGTTATTATGAAGGTTATGACTCTTCGAAAGAGGGACAATTTTGAAGGGTCGTGACTCCTGCCAAAAAACAAACATGAAGAGGTGCGACCTCTCCCTCACATGGGAAGATATAAAGGAGGAAAAGGATCAAATGGAATGGGGAAAAGGAGCAGAGGAGATCTAGAGAAGATTCAAAACAGAAGTATAAGGAGGGATCTGAAATAAGAATTAAGAAGGAAAGAAGAAAATAAGATATGTAGATCTAGAAGAAGAAGATATGCAGATCTTAAATGGGATACATGCAGATTTGAAAAGTAGTAAAGACAGAGTTGAGAATTCAGAGACAGGAAGTGAGAGGGCAACAATTGTTGTCAAATAGATGTATCTTTTCATAACCAAAGGATTTGACCCTTTCATGAGGACATCAACAAATGAAAGGGTGTGACTCCCTACACTCAAAGGAGATATAAAAGAGAATAACTTTGTTGAAGAAGGGAATGGAATCAAAAAAAGGAGATAATTCGGAAGTTAATATATTATTCTCAAAGGCAACAATGAAAAGTGGTTACTCAAATCTTATTAACGGTGGTGACCCTTACACTTATAAATTATAAAGGGGTGATCATTCCATAAACATCAATACATCATCACTCATCAATGCATCATGAAATCAAGAAATCTATGAATCAACAAAGGTTGAATCAAAGAATCTATCAATTCAATCAATTCCTCATTCAAAGATCAATCAATTAAGCGTCACCCTATCATATCCACATTCATTCAATCAATCATCAACAAGAAGAAGACACAATAAGAAAGAATAGATTACAAACTCAGACCTGCGATCTGGGTATGGATATTATATGGCACATATCATACATTAGAAATCTAATTGTGATTATCTTTATTGAATTATATATGCAATTCTGAATCATGATATTATGTGATTATTCATTTATTGATATATGTGCAATTCTGATTTAATCTATATTGCATTTTGATCTGAAAATATTTTATCATAAGTTTTCTTGTGTGAAAATGTACATTCTGACTGCTGCAATAAGCCATGATAAGGAAAATGAGGGGATCAAAGACTAGGGGTGATGGTGATAAGGTCACCTTCTAAGCATGCCACCTCATGGTATGTGACTAAGGAGTCCACAGAGCCAAAGGGAGACAAAGGGACAGCCTTTGGGCTTAGGAAGGAGAGACTATCAGGATACCCCGTTGTAAATATTCATCATAGCCTCTATCATGGTGAATAAATGCATGGAGATGTTCAATGATTGAAGATAAGGTAGAAATAGCAAGATTGAGGGTAACAGTGATAGGACACTAAGTATGCCACCTCATATGGATGGCATTGGCCACATGAGGCCAAGGGGGATGCTATATCCACTATTGGACCTAAGGTAGGGGGTCACTATGACACCTTGTTAGTATTTGTGGCCTCTTTGGTAAGATCAAAATGCTGGAAATAATAATATTATATTACATCTCATAAATCCTTGCATTAAACTCTAAGAAACATTATTAATTTGTCCTAGAAGGGACGACTTGCTTAAGTAATGTTTATGTGGCAAGAAAGGGACGACTTGCATAAGAAATATTTATTTTGCAAAGAGGGACAACTTGCTTATACAAGTCGGCCCCCCTTCATTGATTAGGTGCCACCTCTTGGGCACATATTAATATGGGATGAAGGGATACGAATTTAGCATCATAGAAAACACAACATGACTGCTAATTCGGACCCTTCAGCAGAGATATCAGATTAATATTGTTAGCAATTTAAGTTGTCATTAGTGTAGATTAAGTTGCAAACACCATTCCCACCGGTAAAGGTTCACCGGTAGTTCACTCACATTACTTTAAAGGCACCGGTAGACTAAACAGAGTGTATGCACCAGTAGACTAAACAAAGGAAGTGCACCGGTAGACCGAACTAAGCACATTGTACCGGTTTTATATTGCATACAGGGATGGACCAGGTATAAAAGTAATATCGGTCTAACTGCATAAAGATCGGCACCGGATTCTGCGGAGCAGTTGAGGATATAACCGGAATATGCGGAGCATCCACCGTTTAGAACTGAAGTTAGCTTTCTAACAAGAGTTAGTTTTATTTCTACGTGGATGTTTCAAGAACTCTAGATCAGAACGCAAAGCTTTTTTGCTAGTTGCATGATTTAATGTTGAGTTTACAGCCTAGCAGTTCTATGAGTTAAGGGTTTCATTGAGATGAATTCTTGTATAAATACAAGTCATAGGACGCAAGAAAAAGTGTTGTTGATAGTTGTTGAATAGAGAGAGCAGAGAAGAGATATCTACAGAGAGATTACAGTCACCAGAGGTGAAAGGCAAAGAGGCAGAAAAGATTCAACAGCCAGGCAAACCGGGGAAGAGATCAACAGGTATGATCTAATCAGACAATCAGTGTCAATTAAGATCATTGCTTTTATAAGGTGTGAAAGCATATTGAAATCCCTCAATCAGGGTGAACCCTAATTGATTCTTTGTAAAAATTCTTTAACTGAGTAACATCTTTGTTGATGTTGAAAGTCCTCTAACCAGGGAACTCCTAACAGAGTTAAGATCTTAACCGATTTTCTATCAAATCCCTTAACCGGGTAGCACCTTCACAAGTGCTTTGTAAGCTCCTAATAGGGCGTCTTTATTTCTGCAGAAGTGAAGTTGTGAGTTCTGTCTCACCGTGGTTTTTTTTTTCCTTCTAACCGAGGGTTTCCATGTATACATCATGTGTTGATCTGTGTATTTCTATTTATGGTTAGGAATACAAATATATCAGATCTCTCTCAATAACCGGTTAGGAATAACAAATATATCAGATCCACAATAATAATTATATAGCAGCATCATGTTGGAAATTAAAGGCAGCAGACCTGAACTGTATAGCAAACCTATTTAGACCAGTCTTGAGGAGCAAACTGGAGCAGCCTTGACGAGCATTCTAAAGCATACTTGAGGAGCAATCTAGGGCAGTCTTGAGAAGAGATTTAGAGCAGACTTATAGCAGCAGACTTGAGCCAATTATTGCAGACCTAGGGTAGACTTGAGGAGTAAGGTATAGCAGACATAGAGGCACAATTCATAGCAGATTTGGAGGACAAATCTTAAGCAAACTCAAAAGGTTGAATTATATCAAATTGAAGGCATCGACAAGGAGATTCCACAGCATAACCAGGTATTGTCTATTCCTTCTTTGGTCGATATTTTATTAAGGCCTAAATCCTAGTTTTGAAAGATCATCTATAGTTTGAATTTTCCTTTCAAAGTCTGAAAATATTAACACACCTCATTAAGTCAACCAACGTTATTACTCCTATGATTAAGACATCTTAAATCTTATTCAAGCAATCAATTGATTTAATGTGCATTTCTAATATATGTTTATTTCTAACTCAAGAATGTCTAATTATGCATTATGTTTATAAATGATTCCTAACTTGCTTGCAAAATCTCAATCAAGCAAAAAGGTATCTTCAAAACCCTACTAACTTTAAATAATTGTAATCTAGGGAAAATTTTGGGTATTCATAATTTTGGGAAATTATATAATATACAAAAATAATTGCCTACTTAAAAAAATATTAAATATAGTTATGTTATATATATTTAGAAAATAGCTCACAATATGTCAAATCATCACTCAAGCAGTCCATAGCACACATTTTATTCATAATTCTATAACAAATAAGCAGTAAATGTCAAGTCATTTGAAAGGATCATAGTCATACATAAATCTTAAATTTGTTGCCCTTATTTTGGCTCAAAACATGTCACAATGTCGTTACCTATGATTTTCACTTAATAATCTCTTTTAGGGCTAACCATATACCATATTACCTACATACCCAAATGGTTACAAATACTTAGAAATTCCCTTCATCTATAAGACGCCACCTCTAATATATGAAAAGCATTATAGTCACAAACTACAATGCTGCTGAAATAACAGTCTTCAAGATACATATTTTCTACGCAAGAGGTGATAGTCATTGAGTATCTTCAAAACCTGAGTCTTGGTGTTAATGTTTTCGAACCAGAATAATATAAATGCAATATACAAAAAACTAGAAGAGCATATGAACAATTGACATGATTATTTATCCTGGGAAAACCCTCCTACTCGAAGGAAAAACCCAGCCACACCCAAAAACAGATCCCTTTATTGAGTTCTTCAAAACAGATACAATAAACATCTTTCTTATGATTGAACTCTCTGATCAATCAATCAATAAGCTTTTAATCCCTCGAGATCATACTAGTCATGAAGAAAAGTATATGAATCTCTCAAATACAAATAATGCAACAACAAGATCTCTCATATTGATCTTTTACAGATCAACATATACAATAATCAATAATATTCTTAGAACAACACAGTTCAGTCCAACTGAACAATATATGAGATAGTGAACTCAGAACTTACAAAAAAAAAATGTCAATTTTGAATACTACTACACCCACGGCAAGAATGTCGAATTAATATTCCCGTAACAATTCCCGTGCTCTTGAATTAAGACTTGGAATACAAAGAGTATGTTTTTGCATACGAAGAGGCAAAACCGTTATCAATAACCTGAACGACATCAAAATACATGTTGTCAAGGAACTACGTCAGTTATATGAGACACATCATCACCTCTGTCAGTGCCATGACAAGCAACACAACAATATTAAAGGTGCAAATAAAATATATAATAAATCTCTTCCTTAGATGCATATATGAAGGCACGAACACATAGTCAAAGACTAAACACAAAGAAGGCAATAACACAGCATCCCAATATAACTAATGCCTTTATGAAGAGAACCGACGACATCAATATGAAACTGACGACCATAATATTGACAAAGCAACTTGCCAGGATAGCCCTATACGATTGCACAGGTACAAAATGAACGAGAAAATATCTTGTCCATTATGAATGATATCTTCCAAAGAAGCTCACAGCATATCATTAGAGGTAAAGGATTTCTATCGCAGCTACTATTCTTCAACACTTGGCATCTACACTACAAAATCTTTAATTTTGATTGACATTATTCCTACCATCTCCTATTTTTCAGGTTGTGGCAATGTGAAAATGGGGAGTATAACACCGGTAAAAAAATGCCAAAATGTAAGAACCCTACTTGTTCTAACTCTTAGACACTCAACTTTGCCCTTTTGACATTTCGTCAAACAATTGGCATGCAATGTTTAAGTTCTGATTTCTGAATGTCAGTATGTTTGTTTTGTTTGTATTTGAATGGTTTTGCAATTTCTTAACATATAACAATGCATGAAATAAACTATTTGCTTTCTATATCTAAACAATCTATCCCAACTTTATTCAATAAGAAATCTGATTGCATACAACAGCAGTAAACGGAATTTGACAAATAAAATTAATCAACAATAATGAAAACCTGGAATCAATCGCAAGCATGTATAAACACTCTAGATGGTACCGCAGCCCTCTAGCAATGATTGCAGATTCTCTCTAAATCTCATAACTTCTGAAGAAGGCACCAAACAGCAAAAACATACCTCATAGATGTCAAACGCTGCCTCGAATAATTAGACGCAGCCTCTAATGGGAATGAATGTTGATCACACACGAATTCACAGCTCATAAAGAATGCCGCCCAACTTAGTATTCAACCACTATTCAGTAGGCACAATTCACCATTATCAAGACTGGCTCAAATTGCAAGCAAAGACATGGCGTCCAGCGATGAAATTTCTTCAAAACCCTCAAGACCAATTTCTCCACAAAATGCAAACAAAAGATATCCACGAATGGATTGCTTTTGCACAAAGCATTGTTTTATAATAAAACATATCTTCTTCAAGACACCGAAGGCAAATAACTTCTTTCACACACTTTTCACTTAAATGCCCTTTGCTTTATACTCAAGCATATATTTGAATAACATGATTTATTAACTCCTTTTGGCTCCAAAAATGACATTTTCATCAATATCATGATATTCTGATACACAAGGTCATTGTTTCCCGTGCCCCAAATTTAAAACTGTTCAACCCAATTCCAACAAGCTATGACACTAAGGTGACCAATATACAATACTAGCAAAAATAGCAACCTTAGCATATTTAATTAAATAATAATCATAATTCACTCGTTTTGTGAAAATGACTGAAGAAACATCAGAATGGAAATCTGATAGCATAGTCATGATCCTGATGGAGAAAGACGATGAATGAACCTGACGAGGTGACAAACTAAAAATAGACACTCCCTCCAAGATTCTTAGAGCCCAAACCGGAAGCCAAAGATAAAAACTAAGAGCATCATTCAACTCCTCTAACTCATCTGAGCTCATCAGAACCATCCATTGACTTACTATAAATAGTAATTCCCACCAAATGGAGCCATAACCCTCAACAAGGTCCTCTAGTCACCAGTATTAGCCTACAAGGACCCAATAATAGGCTAAATCCATCCACTATCATGGTCACGCTAAAAATGGGACATTACAGTCCTCCCTCCCCGAGATTGCTTGTCCTCAAGCAATCACAGGAAACAAAGAAACACAATGATCCACTCGGATCCCAAGGATAAATATGTATGTCCCTAGCGTCACCTACAAACTCCTGTGATGATAACACTATCCACAAAGCTATCCTAAACATACTGTCACCATACCAACCATGGTGACTCACCCAATCCACAGTGCCAATCCTATCTCCACCTAGATCCCAGTAGAGAAAAAACTCACATCCATCCATAACAAGGAAAAATGGATATCTGACATCATCTGCTAGATCAAAACTCCCTGCACACCCTACCAATCTTCCATGAGTATGAAGTCCATCTATGCAACAGGAACTAGTACTCCCAAAAGCATATGAACCATAACCCAGATATTCATCCTCTTCAAAACCGCCATGGATATGCTGACTCTGCAAGTAGCCTCTTGCTAACTTGCAACAACTAACTCTATCAACTGAACAGGGTGTAAGCCCATCCCATAAAGGTGGTATGAACTTGGAGCCAACCCACACCTGTGCGAAACCAAGTCCTCTACCTATGGGTCAAAAGAGAAATGATGAGCACTCCTCACTATGTGGTTGCGATCAAATGCTCCGATCTCTATCAGAGGCTCATCATCGTCAAACTGAGAACCAAGAGATGGCTCCAATCTCTGACTCCGAACAACGGTCAGACAGGATCTCGAATAACCCTCTTAGCAAACCCAACCACAAAATCCCTGTGGGGAAGCATTGTAGTCAAAGTCTCTACAATCTTTCCCACCATAACTTGAACACTGCGAGAACCCCAAATGAGAGTACCCTCAATAGCTCTGAATGGTCCCTCCTGCAATTCTAGACTCTTAAGCAGATACTCCATAAATAATTTTGTACAGTAGAAATTATATGAAGAAGCATCAACCTACTCCCCTGCAACCCACAGCTAATCCCTCTGAAACTTTAGCACTACCAACTGTCTATCACTATCAGCTATACGAGATGAAGTAATAGAGTTACTTCCGGCAAAAGAAAACAAATCCCCATGAAAGCTCGTCTCCAAATCAGATGATACCCTACCCAAGTCCTCTAAAGAAGAGGGAGTAGTGTCAGGAACTGGGACACAACTCTCTGAAGAGTCCACTATTGTCACATCAGGACTCTCAATAACTTGTTCTGCATCATCTGTCAATGTGCTAACTACTGGAGGACCCGATACAACAAGAAGCTCTTTGCAGTCCTCCACTGAAGTGCTCATATCATCTGTAACAATTGCTCTTGTATCAAGGATGGATCTAGCTGCACCCACATCACATCCACCACCACGATCCATGGAAATCAACTCACAACCAACCACCACTATATGTAGTTGAACTGGATCTGTGGCTGATGTAAACTGTACTCTCTCCAACTCCATGATCATCTCACTCAACTGTAGTTGCGACTCCTGGAGAGCCAACTAGGTGCTCTCAAACACCTCAAAAGTCACCTCAAACTCATGGGTGAGCTCCTAACAATGTCTCGTAACAAGTGCTACCCCACTCAAGAAGGTAATCCCTGTCAACTGTAATTAATTATGCTTCAAAATCCGGACACCTCTCAAAGTGAATGAATCTCTGCTAAGGAAAGGCAATTACCACCGTACTCATTTAACATAGGAGAACCCCAACCATATACAACCAACCCCTCTCAAAGTGAATGAATCTCTGCTAGGTAAAGGCAACTACCACCGTACTCATTTGACATAGGAGAACCCCAACCATATACAACCAACATTTGTCGGATAGCATCATAATGCTCAAGAGCTGATGATATATCACTATCACTCACCTTCAACTAACTGATCAAATGATGTCTCTGCATACCCTGTCTCCCATGTACGCTCCCTAACTCACTAACTGCACTGTGATAGGAAGTTGTATCCTCACTATTCACCACATGATTACTAACATTATGTGCACTAACAACCTCGCACTTGTCCATCAAGGAGGTACTTCTGCTGGGTACATCTACAAATCTCATCTGAAGAGGTGGAAGTCACCACTATATCAAACTGTTTGCATGCCTTTGCTTCCCCCTCCACTATAAGTCCCTGTAAATCATGATCCTGGGACCTATCCCCAACACATGATAACTCTGAATCATCACTCAGGCTTTGGAATGATAAACCAAACTCACTGCAGCATGAAACATCCTCATACAAATCATTAGAGGTGCCCATAACACTAGTATCCACATCACCTAATTGAAACTCCTCTGCTATCTCCTGTCGTTGCATACATGACTCACTGTTGTCATGTTAATCAACATCACTATGGCATGAATCTACATCGTATAACTCGTCCCCAACACTCAAATCATGAGTGTCATCATTAGGTAGCTCCATGCTCTCATCCTCCACACAAGAGAAGACTGTTGTCTCCTGCATTGACTCATCATTATGACTGTTGTCATAAAAATCAGAACTATCTGAACTAATATTCTCCTCACAATCTTCAAATACTATGTCGTCATCTAATAAGTCAGAACCCATAGTGGCATTTTCAATACCACTAGCTGGTGTGAGGCTGCCATCAAGGGTAGTCAACATGCCATCATCATTTTCCTATTCACTAACTCTGGTCTTATCAAGATGTTGGTACTCGGCGTTGTTTTCTTGCAACAAATCAGGCATACCTATGTGTCCCTGTGAAGAGTCTCCAACATCATGTATGCAAGGTGGACTAGTGGTTGCCCCACAAAGCATGAGATCAACTCCACAATGATCAATAGCTGCTGAAAATTCATCGTGAAGATTTCAGGATGGCTCACCTATGAACACCTCTCATTTCTCTTTCTGCTTTCTCTATGAAGAAGACTTTTTGAAAAAGGAAACCATAAACTTAGCTGCCCTGTCAACAATTGTCGGATCTAAAAATTGTGCATTTAGCCTTTCCTATGTTTACCTCAATTTCTCCATTTCACTTTCCAGGGCACCTGTTTGTTTCTTGAAATGTGACACACTGCTGAATTGGATTCCATATTTACTAGATTTCTTGTATTTGTCCATGATAAAAAAAAAAAACTGCGAGCATGTTGATCAATCACAAATTTAGCGTGGGAACTCAAAATTTCCAACCCCCCAGGATGGCAAGAAACCGCTCTGATACCACTGTAAGAACCCCTGCTGGTTTTAACTTTGGCAAACACCAAATTGCTTCACTATTTATATGTTTGAAATTTTTTCAAACACTTAGCATGCAAGCTCTGATACCATTGTAAGAACCCTACAGGTTCTAACTCTTGGAAACTCAACTTTGCCCTTTTGACATTTTCTCAAACAATTGGCATGCAATGTTTAAGTTCTGATTTCTGAATGTAAGTATGTTTGTTTTGTTTGTATTTGAATGGTTTTGCAATTTCTTAACATATAACAATGCATAAAATAAACTATTTGCTTTCTAAATCTAAACAAAGTATCCCAATTTTATTCAATAGGAAATATGATTGCATACAACAGCAATAATTGGAATTTGAGAAATAAGATTAATCAACAATTATAAAAACTTGGAATCGATTGCAAGCATGTATAAACAATCCAGATGGTACCACAGCCCTCTAGCAATGATCACATATTGTCTCTAAATCTCATAACTTCTGAAGAAGGCACCAAACAGCAGAAATGTGCCTCATAGATGTCAAACGCTGCCTCAAATAATTAGACGCAGCCTCTAATGGGAATGAATGTTGATTACACACGAATTCGCAGCTCATAAAGAATGCCGCCCAACTTAGTATTCAACCACCATTCAGTAGGGCACAATTCACCATTATCAAGAATGGCTCAAAGTTCAAGCAAAGACATGGTGTCCAACCATGAAATTTCTTCAAAACCCTCAAGACCAATTTCTCCACAAAATGCAAACAAAAGATATCCAAGAATGGACTGCTTTTGCACAAAGCATTGCTTTTATAATAAAAGATATCTTTTTCAAGACACCAAAGGCAAATAGCTTCTCTCACACACTTTTTACTTAAATGTCCTTTGCTTTATACTTAGGCACAAATTTAAATAACATAATTTATTAACTCCCTTTGGCTCCAAAAATGACCTTATCATCAATATCGTGATATTCTGATACACAAGGCCATTGTTTCGTGTGCCCCAAATTTAAAACTTTTCAACCCAATTCCAACGAGCTATGACACTACGATGACCAATATACGATACCAGCAAAAATAGCAACCTAAGCATATTTAATTAAATATTAATCATAATTCACCCGTCTTGCGAAAATGATTGAAGAAGCATCATAATTGAAATCTGATAGCCCAGACGTGATCTTGATGGAGAAAGACGATGAATGAACCTGATGAGGTGACTTACTAAAAATAGACGCTCCCTCCAAGATTCTTGGAGCCCAAACCGAAAGCCAAAAATAAAAACTGAGAGCATCATTCAACTCCTCTAACTCTGAGCTCATCAAAACTGTCCATTGACTTACTATAAATAGTAAGTCCCACCAAACGGAACCATAACTCTCAACAAGGTCCTCTAATCACCAATATTAGGCTACAAGGACCCAGTAATAGGCTAAATCCATCCACTATCATGGTCATCCTAAAAGGGGGACATTACACAAAAGAATCTGTGGTCATCTTGACCAGCATAATATCCATTGATTGTGAGCAGGCAGACAATCATAATAAATGATGACTATCTCCCAATGTATATTGATTGTGGTATTCAATATGTGAGGTTGGACTGCTTGCTTTCCTTACTCAGAATTCATGATATGTAAGTTTGTAACCTATTTTTTATTTATTTGTTCTACTATATTGTACAACCTATTTGCAAACAAATTAATATAAGTCAGCGGATCTGCAAAATGGAGTGACCTTATGATTGTACATAAATATTCTATATTAATTCATTATTCTCCTCAATTTATTGATTGATGTAAGGGTTGCATTAATATGTCAAATTCTCTACCGAATAGGAATCTCAATCATTAATCAAACATGTAAATCATTTACAATGCTAAAGCAAAACAACAAGCATACCGGATATCCATAAATGAAGAAATTGATAATGAAATGTTGAAAAATGTCCCCAGTACTCAACTCTGGCCTCTGTGTAGTCATCAATCTGTAGATATGCAAACATGCACAGATCCACGTTATTACCACAAAGATTGTCAAGAATTCATAAACAAAACAGCCCATTGTGATATCTTTGATAAAAAACATTAATAAAGAAATACTGATGTCAATATGAGACCATAAGTTATCAAGTGTCATGCCTTGTCACTTGTGAAACAGAAAACACCTAAGTCATAAAATTTCAGCAGCCACAAACACAGTAACATAGTTATAAAAAATAAATAATAAAAGAATACTGCTCAAGGACAAATCAAATAGTACAATGTTATTTACAAGATTGTATCTTCCAGTCTAAAAAGAAAATTGTACAATGCATAACTGCACACTTTAATGGTGAAGTGTTGAAAATTACATTGCACCCATGTCTGAATCTGGTAACTGAGATGGTAAAAGATGCTCTTGCATATCATTGCCTGAACGTGTCAATGCATACCCATCACATGCTAATGAAGTGTAAGTCTTGCAGAATGGAAATATTTCCAATTCTGTTTCTTTCAAATCATGTATTACGCTGCAAAACTGCAATTCACATTATCAGATAAGTGCTTCAGAATAGAGATACTGAAGTTCATGTAATACGCACCAGAAATGACTCATAAAACAAGTAAAACCATCAATTTCTATAAAATGTGCTTCAACATGTTAATCCTGTTTCTTAAGCCCAGATGGCTACAAAAGCAATAACCGAGAAGTAGTAGTATCAATCTGATTAGTAGTAAAATAAACTTTGTAACCTTTCTAATAACAACAAAGTACACGGAAAGAAGAAAATATTATCTAAATTAGGTCAATGAGATTCCAAAGATTCAAAGGAAGAGAAGTTACAAAGCAACTAAAATGTTAAAAAAAAACTCCAATTTCTTTGGCATACCTGATACTTTCATGACCATATAATGTTATTCAAATAGGGTTACATCATTGGGCTGTACCTAGGGACTAAGGATTATCATATCCACATTAGAAACAAGTACACAAGTATTTAGGGAGAGGAAATGCATATCCAGAAATATAACCATTGGAAAGCTCTACCATTGTACATTGCAACGATGTATTGATATCTAATATTCTCAAGATCATCTTGCTATAACATCATCCCCAAATAATATTAGGTGTTACAAAATCTTTCGCTTTGCTGAAGTTTAGTTGAATTGTTATGCCCATGGCAATCCATTCCAGAAAATATCTTGGTATCATCAATATCGCCAATTACACTATATTGGAAATAAGTGGCTTTAGCCTGTGTAGTCCTGGAAATCTAGTTTTCCATGATTCTACAAAGATTTGATATTAAAAATAAACATTTATATAGCTATTTTCTTGGAAACCACAAAACTTAAGAAATATTAATTTTAAGGTATTCAACTTCATGTCTATACAGAAATTACAAGACTGTACATAGAAATATGATTACAACCCTTCTTGCACCCAACCAGAGCAATTCAAAAAGATTCAAAGATTAATCAGTAGTTATCAGTAAATTGAGACTGGAGTACTTTAAACAACCCAAGTGGATTGGGATGTCAAAAGTTTGTGGAATGAACAATACCGCAATATAAAATGCCAGAAGGGAAACTCCAGATATCATTTCTGGCCATCCCATGTCTCTTGATACTTTATACAGACCCAAATAATCTGCTGCTGTTGATAATGGTGATGGGAGAAACACTGATAGTTGGTAAACATAGAGCAGAAGAATGTTCAAGACACTATATAACAGAAGAGGTCTCCTACACCTGCATATGTCATAAAAATCAACATGTAAACCTTGACATCACTGTTTTCATATGCAATACCTAACATTATATATTGGAGCAGTGGCACTTAGTAAAGCATTTTTAGAAAGGAAAGCATAAAGAGACAAAAAGCATGCAATGTCTCTCTTTACCAGGAAATACCCGCTATTTTGATTCTCAGACACCAACCAAGCAGGCTCATGCAGCTACACGTGAAGAAAGGAAGAGACATCCATGATGGGTGACTCACACCCACTAATAATTGGAGACCAGGTAAAGATAAACGAAACAGAATCTTGAGCTGAAAACCTTTCCCAAGCAAATGAGAAAACCATTTATCAGATATATTAATATATTCAGTAGAAAACACACTTTTATATATCTTTCTCGTTCTTTTATCAATGTAATGAATTACATTGCACTTATCAAGCATAACACCAATGTGCAACCTAAAGAATTCCATGAGATGCCATATTTTTTAGGCCCAAAGTGTTCGAAAACGAAGATGTGCTGTTGAATTCTAAACATCTCATTGCTACACTAGAGTATTTGTCTTGGAAATATAAATCAGAAATAGAACCTCAGTCCTACAATAAAAATTTAGTTTTAAAGATCCCCATCAATGGAGTAAGGCACAGCTACCTACTGTTTTGCGCCTGTTTAAGGAACATTCAATCAAGGTGGAACATACCCCATAGAATAGTAGGGAACCAGCAATATAACCGGTTGGGTGGGCCCCTACTATTCTGAGGCATATAGTTAATATTAAAAATTTGACTTGGATTACTAAACACATATTTATCAGTAATTATGTTGTTCCCACATGAGAAACTGTAGCTATATAAATATTTTAATAACATCAATAAGAAACCAAGAAAGCTTTTTTACTGTAATAAAACCATATTGTTGTAATAAAACTGTTTTTTGGTCAAAAATGTTATTCAAGATTCAGCGCATGCCCCAATATTAGGAGGGCACCAAGTTTTCTTAGAGAACTCCATTCCATGTCCATGATTGAAGCAACTTGTATTGTGCATTGCTCTTGTAATCATACAAGGCTGTTTTCTTTTTCCCACAGTATCTGATATATGTACAGATAAGAATACCATGTAAAATGTTCTGTTTTAATAGTGACATATATTGGTTGCCCCGTGTTATAAGATACTTGTTAATTGTTGGCCTCTGACTTATAATACGATAATAGTAAAATAGGAATAACTACTTGTAAAGAAATCTCTCAATTGCACAAGGTGAGAAGCAATATTATAAGAATGACGAAATGGAGCCTCTCCTATGTTGGAAGAATGAATGCACAGACTTTGAGAGAATTGGATGGCACACACTTCATGAGTGTCTCGTTGCACTCATTATTGTGCGAAGAAATTACATAGTGGCTATAACATAATTGTAAGTTACCTTTTAGACAAAATTAATGTGGGTGTAATCACATTTTTTAAGGTGAATTCCACTACGAGAGTAGCTCCCTTTCTATTGAATCTAGAAAAAATAAATAAATGATTTACATAATGAGACTCAACGTGGACTTTACACATTGTAATGAAGCAAGATGGAAAGTCCAGAGGCCATTTCCCGCATCCTTTGTATCTATGTAGGCGTTGATAAGTTTCCTTGATGGGCCATGAAAAAGGCGTACAATTGCATTTTATTCCTTTCTACTCCATCTTTGAACAAAGTGGTCCTCTGCTTTAAATCTTCATTTCCCCTTGCAACTGCGATGCATATCCCATCAGCATCTAGACCAGATGTAGGGATATGATTCAGTGCAGCAATGGCATTTGCCACCTCCATCCTGAGCCTCAGAATGATGTATTTGTTGATGATTGCTGTTCCCCAACTAGTGTCAACAATTCTCTGCACCATCACCATGTTATTAAAGAGTATCTCTAGTAAAGAATGGTCATGAGTATGGGCATCTTACAAATGGCTTTCCCCAATGACAGCTTTGATAGTTGATTAAATCCCATTCGATGGCACGATGAATAACCTCCTTGTTGGAATTTCTCATTATATGTCACAAGTGAAGTTGAAGTTGTCATTGATGTCGAGGAAATTTGTTGATAGAAATATTGTCATTGATGTCAAAGGTATATAAATGATTGGCAATAATTGTCATTGCTGTCAAAGGCGTATGAAAACAATTGATAGTGGCCAAAGGACACTGATTGCAATTTAAAGGTTAATCCAAATCAATTTTAAATCTCATTCAAGCCAAGTTCATAAATACATATTGGCTTGGCATTTAATTTATGCAAGATGGCCGACCACCTTTTGTTTTGCATATAATCGCCCAGGTTAATATAAATATGATTGCCCAGGTTATTTCAGTGATATGATATTATGGAGTAATCTAACTAATGGAGTGATTAAATTTAAAGGCAGCAACCATGTCAAGGAAGCGATTAGAATAACGAATTAAACAAGATGGCAGCGATAAGTTAACAAAGGATGTCTCCCTTGAAGAAATGCCTTTCTACATGAATGGGATGCCTCTCTCCATAAGACCATGCAATGGTATATATAGAAGATGAATGGGAAATAAAAGAAGTTTGCAATCAAGATTATTCAAATTTAAGATCACAATAAATATTTAAAGATAAATAATATGTTCGAAGTTTATTATCAAAGAACACAGCCATTCAAAGGGTTGTCTCTCTCCTAACAGTTGCATCTTTTCATGAAAACATAGAGATAAAGGATGTGGGTATGACTTGTGAAGAAGAATAGTTTGTGGATATCAGAAGATTATATCATATGTAGACCAGCAGCCTTGTATGAATGGAGAATACACACACAAACACACACACGTATATATATATGTATGTATGTATATATATATACACACATCCACATCTATATATATATATATATATATATATATATATGTATGTATGTATGTTGTGTGTGTGTGTGTGTGTGTGTGAGATCAAAGCAGACTTGTGAGAGAGGTACATACATATATGGCAGAATTTTCAGAAAATCATATGCAAATATAAAGAGGAATATATGCAAATATAGAAAATGAATATATGCAGATATCCAAGAGATATATATTCAAATATAGAAGAACAAAGCAATGTTACACCAGGTCTGGGGCACAGCGGGCCGTCGGGAGGGGTTTCTGGGATGGGGGGAAAAGGGGCCTAACTTTGGGGATGGCAGGGGGGGCAGTGGGGGCGATTGTATGCTAATTTAACAAATACCTTTTGTAATAAATATAAGGAATAAGTAATGAACTAAGAAACTGACTATTTCTGATCCATATTATATGACAGATCTTATTATTACTTCAGTTATAAAGATGGGAGAAGACATTGGAGGCAATCTCCAAAGTGCTTAGAGACCATTGATAAGCTCCCTCAAAGTTTACAAATCAACCTTTAACCTGTCTTGGACTTAAGCCCTCAAAGCTAAAGAGAACGTTGATCCCTAACCTATCTTGGGAGTTATCCTTTTGGATTTAGACTGCCCCTCTTTGGCTACCTCATCCCCTCCCTGCTCATATCTGAAGTGATAATAGAATCTGGGTCTTATAATACATTAGGATTTTAAGAATCCAAATTTCATATAAACTTACGGTGGGAAAAACTGTTGTTAAATACTTAATATAACAGAGTATTATTATTTCCTCTCTGAAACAGAGTATTCTTTACTACAGTCTTTCTGTCATTGTTCAGATGGCATGTATTATTGATTTGAATTCCACTTATCCGTTACAAGGTTTGAGGGTTTGAATAGTAATTGCGGCTAAGAGTTTTTCCTCCAACTCTTCAATATCTTTATTTCATTCCGTTCCTTAATAAATCTTTTTATTTGCAGTTATTCCTTAATATATCTGTGTTTTACAAATTAAGAAGGAATTGTATATTTGTTATAGTATGATACAAAATACTTACAGATTTGTAGCCGTAGCAGCAGTACGTCTGGCTTACAATGACCATTGAATTCCTTAATTAAAAATTATATACAGCCAGATGTTTTCATAAACCAGCAATCCCTCTAATGTTGGTCACGTACCTTATTTCAGTGATAATAAGAAATGCAAACTACAGATTAATAACCTAACACATTTTGCCAACCTGTGGGATCCTTATGCACTAGCCACGTGAGATCTTTCTCAGTCAGTGGGGAGAAAAATAAATAAGGGAGTTCCTATGTATATATATATTTGTGCAGTGGTATTAAATGTATATATTGAATTACTATTAGCATAGAGTCTATGATTTGCATAGAGACCTCCATTGATATATCGCAGTGCATGTAATCAATGAGACGACGCAGCAGGAATATATAGACTCTGATTTTTCAAGTATTATATTCTTTTCCTCATATTCTTATTTTCTTGTTCGTATCTAACTACTCTCCTTCCCTATTCACTATGGAATGTGTTTTAATTGTATATTCCCCTCCTTATTCCCCCGCTATCTCTCTTCTCGATCCCCCATTTATATATCTTGTTTATTTTGAAGGATCCGTTGTAATCCATGTGATATGGCTCGTATCATTCTAGGATCGTATCTCTTCATTGTTTGTTAACTAAGACTTGTTTAGTTAATTAAGATCACCGTTCTTGAGGATATGGTAATTCCTAATGCCCTATAGACGTTGCTCGTACAGACATGAAGGTGTTGACAGATGCTCAACGTTTTTGGGCTTGCTGGCGTTGTTGACGGAAGCCTATGATTTGGGTCTTTACCCTCAATGATATCATTATCATTATTATTTCCATATTGTTATGGAGTGATATCGATATTATTAATGATTACGTAGTCTGTAATGACCCGAACCAGTCATTTCCCGAAATTCCAGAAATATATCTCATGCAGATTTTAACAAATAGATACATGCAAATAACCATTTGATTCAACAACAATATCCAGCAATACATTCCATTACATAAATCAGAAAATTGTTATCATATTATACAACAGCAATACGAAACAATGAAGCTACAATAATCCAATCTGAAATACATAATACTACAGCAAGATTGGATGGTCAAGAATCTGTTAACAGAATGGCGAACTCTGTTGTGAATCCGCACCGGAGATGAACTGGGTTTCTGTCCAATCCACCAAGAAAGCATGAAGGTTTTCGTCCTCAAGTTTCAGAACCAAAAGCTGAAGCTTCCTGGATTCTCCAAGAGAAGTAAATTCATAAACTGAGCCTCCTCAAATGAGACTCTGAGCCTAAATTTAAAGTTGCAGCTGTGACTCTTCAATTTCCCCACTTTGTCTCTTCAATTTCCCCACTTTGTCTCTTCATCTTCCACTTAAAGTCACTTTTAAATAAATATAACCAAACATAATAAATAAAGGAAGGAATCTTTTGGCATTAAACGGAGGACCAAATGAACTCGGATGATGACGTGTGATAGCTTGTCGGAAAGCTCTCGGCGAGACGCTCCAAGTCCACTACTGAAATGCCAAGAAAACTGAGTTCTGGCGACTTACTATAAATAGTAAGTACCCTGGAAACCCTGTGGAAACTGCTCTGATTGGCCTGAAATTGAAATCACATAGGCCAAATATCCCTTTGATCACTCCCAAGCCTCGATTAGCCCACCGGACCATGATGAGAAGGCTAATGACACGGCACAAAATAATGTGCCCCAAAAAGGGGACATTACAAATCATCCCTCCCCGAAGATTGCTTGCCCTCAAGCAATCGGTATCTGCATGTTGTGACCATAATACTTGGATCCAATACCAACCTCAGGGAAACTGCTCCACCAATTTGTCGTGAACAACTGAAACAAACATTATGCCCTAACCTGTGACGCCATTCACACAGCAACAATACAACAACTAGTCTAATGCCAGGATCCCAAATCACTCAATGTGTCTGGTCGGTCAAATCAATCTGCCATGTATTGCCATCGACTGTGAGAACAACCTCAATCCAACTAAAATCACCAACACCTCTACGGTCATAAAAAAGGGGAAACCAAAAAGGGGAAACCAAACATCATACCAATCAACTCTCTGAATAATTACCAACCGCGAGAATGCCCCTCCTGGATCCCATAAACCAAAAAGCCATGCAACTCCACAACTGACTGGAATATCCTGTCGCTCCATGCCCATACTGAGTGAATCAACCAAAATGTCCAACTACCATAACACTGCCCCTCTGAACTGTAGCCCGAACCAGAAACTGTACTAAAGAGGCAAGCTACCAAGACTGTCGAACAAGGCGTCCTCCTGCAAGCAGGGAAGGATACCCAACCAATCACTCATCCCACACCTATGCAATAATCGGAAAAGAAAGTCCTTCGTAGGTGGGGTGAATGGAAAACAAAATGCACCCCATACAATGTGGCCAACATGTGATGCACTAAGCAACTCTATTGGAAATCCTGAATCAGCATTAGGATTCCATAGCTATCTCTCTATACCCGGAGTCATACAATGCACGCCATTGTGTGAAAAATTCACACCAACAAGCATAATCATCATACCAAGCTCAATAACCCCGTATTGCATAAGCTCTACCCAATCGTCATCATCATGCCCAAAATGTGTGGTGATAGAATTACCATAAGCACTGGATGAATCGGTATGATAATGTAGTGGAGTCACAGCTATGTGAAGAGAGGAAAGAACCAAGGGATGCTCACCAACACAAGACATCTCGACATCAGCAAGAGGTAGTGCAAGGAAAGGCATATCACCCATCATTTAACAAGACATAACTACCCATCCTGGACTGCTGATGTAAAAATCAAACTGCTCAACAACTGAGCTCATCCCGCTACTCCAACCTGGTGACCAAGACTCATCTCTAATAACTGAACCTGGGTCCCAAATCCTGCAACCAATCTCATCCTCATCATGGGAGTAGGAAATATTTTCCTTATCTAGCTCGAAGAGGGGATTATCAAATGTCAATTCGGCACCCATCTCAAACAAGGAATTATCAACCGCCTAAAAGTGATCTAACTCATAAAGAAACTCTGAGTGACCCAAAGATCTTTTTGGACAGCTATCCAGGTCATAAGTCGGTTGTATGCTATCAAGCTCCTAAATCACTTCTTGAAAGAATTTGGACCTTTCCTTGTCATCATGTTCCCTGTACTGGCTAGAGACAATAATCTGATCTCTTGCCTCCTGCAGAGCAATACGTGTGTGTTCCAGAGTGCCCTGAGTAACACTAAGCTCTCTATTGAGCTTATTAACCTCATCCTCCTTTTCCCTCAACTGCTCAGCATATTTCCCAGCAACTTGTAACAAGTGGTCACAATCTGAAAGTAAACTCAGATATTATGATTTCCAATCCTCAAATGTTGTTTTGACCCCTTGTAAATCTGTAACATAGGATCCCATCCTTGTACCGTCTTGTCCTTTATCTCTCTGAGCTGTCCTGTATAGATCATCAAAAATCTAGTGAGTGCTATCATGGTGAACAAGAGCTGCAATAACGGCATCGTCACTAACTTTCAGCTGACTTTTCAAGACACGTTTCTCATCAATGTTATTCTAGGATGTACTACAAAATGGGTCATCCATATCAGCATGATGCATGGGTGAGGTGTTGCTAAAGAAGTCACACGATTCCTCATTACACGAATTGCTAAAGGTCTCCAACTAGTTACCACAGCCTATAACCATGGATTTGTCAAACTCAACCACCAAGTCACCAAAATAGAATTCTGAACACTCTCCACTATGTCCGGAAAGAGATGTAGTCACAACTGTATTTTCTTTATCATTAGGCTGTAATTTACCTTCCCCTTGATTAATATTGCAAACATGCCCTTGTGACCAGCCCTCTTGGCATAAAAAACAAATCTGCCATGTTCTCGCTTGGTCCTTGCCCATTACCGGAGATCCTGCAGCCTGTAAGCCTAATGATACTTGTTCATTTTCAGTCAATGAACTCCTGAATTTTTCAGCTTCAAGCTTAATTAATTCAGTTGAGAGTTCACATGCCACGGATGAGTACTTTATTTCTCCTCTCCAGTTTGCCAACAATTCTGATTGCAATTGTTTGCATATGTCATTGTCCTCATCTAAGATCAAGGATAAGGTAGTCTTTATGCATGCCTTCACCTTAGCTGGATGACGCTTCCTGAAATTACTTAGGAGGCACTGAAATAATTGTTGAACCATTTTATCACAGCCTAGATTCAACATGTGACTGAAAATTATAGTACTTGCCATTAACTCCAAGATTTTTACCTGCTTACCAAAGGTAGAATCTCTGTCATATTTCAGTCCACCTAAACTGTCCAAAAACAGTTGTAATACCCCCCTCCAAATGTGATCAGTGTAAGGAGTAATAGGAGCTGTAATCCGAGTGATCTCACTGAGACATGAGGCGACTACAAGCCTAACGTCTTTGTGTGGATGATTCATAAACCTGTGTCGTACCAAGGTAACCATTGAGGGGTGCATAGCCCGATTGAAGAGCATGCAATCAGATTGATCTATCTTAGATAGATACGAATTTATTTCATCTAATTTAGCAAGCATACTTCCCATAATTTTCTGCTCCTCCAATTTCCATCCAAAACAACATAGCTCATTTCCTATTTCAATTTCCTTCCGTATGTCCCTTAGTTGCACACCGTAAAACGTGTCATTGAATTCCTTTGAGAATACTGGGCTTTCCAAGGTTTCCATTGTTCGAACTTTGTTTTTTGAATCTCACCAATTTTCAAGCAAAGGATTGAATCAACTTCTATAACTAAGAATGGCTGCTATCAAAATAGTATTTCTGATTTTCCAACACCTCTTGTGCAAATTCTGAAATCAATTGTGAATTTCAGTCTGGTAGTCTTGTTAAGACTTTAACACAACCTTGACATGTAATAGTGTATCACTATCCATTAAGTTTTTCTCATTCTCTCTGCTGAATGTATTTTACCAATGAAATATGTTGGTCTTATTCCGACATAAGTTTAAACCATTCAACTGCATATTTGCATTCAATAATTATGTCGGCTTTGAGTTTGCTTAGTATGAGAATACATGCACAAGGAAACTTACAGCCTAACTAAGACAATCGTTGAATTGGAATATTGCCCGACCTCTTTGGGTATCGATGAATTTTCTATTGATGCCAATTGCAACAACCAAGACAATACCTTTTCGAATAGCTTTGGAACAAATTATGGAATCCTGATATGGCTTGGAACAGGACACCAGAGATTATAACTATGATGATCTTCGCAGGATTGACTTAAGACTTTATTGACATCACTTTCTAAGTCTTAATAATTAACCAGGCATGAACAACCACCACCAACAGAGCACCGTATCACCAGCAATCTAGAAAAACATACCACAGCAAATGTACAGTGTAAATCATGCAGGGATGAAAGTGTTGTGTGCGGTGATTAAGATTGTTCTTGTATTCATCGCTACTCCAAACCAGGAGCCACGCTCATTTAAGGTAGCTCTAATAGTATCAAATTGAGGGGTTCACAACAGGATCAATTCCCATAGTCTAGCAGCAATACAAAATAGCTTCCTTCTGTCAAAACTCCTGTGAATCACAGACTGGACTGCAATAGAAAAAAAAAACTTTTGTGCACCCGATGATGATTATTCCCAACGCTATTGATCTATAAACTGCCCTAAGAATTTTTTTAGTATTCCAAAATAAATTCTTCATTCCCCGATTCACTCACAATCCTTGACCACTAACTAAGTGTCGTCCATGAAAGGCACGACTAGCATGAAAGCTGTGTTGTTCCATGTTCCTTCGTATTTAGAACCTCGCACCAACATGCTAAGTGTCGTCAATGAAAGACACAGAAATTTCAATGTCCAAACATATTGTGCCCAGCCGGAAGTAAACACCAGTTGCTGGAGCGAGGTGTGGGAGAGTTCCAATTAATGAGGGTCGTCCATCTACTACAATTGTCGGTGATGAGTAGTGTGTGACCTTTCGCGTGCAGGCACCTCCATTCACTATAACCGCACTTCAAAAATATCCGCCATCAACCACCAGTCACTAACGTGAGGCTTTTTAACTCCCACACGGGCTAAAACTTCTAATGTGCAATTGATCGCGTCCTATAGGAAGAGGCTCCCTCTGCTACACGAACTACAGACTTAGTCCCCAATCAAGCGGCTAAGTCTAGATACAACCTCACACCCTCACGCGACCATCAAATATTACTCGGTGGTTGCTAACTTTTGTGTATCCACCCAACTGTGAGCCCTCAACTGAATGTATGATGCGGTGAAAAGGTGTTATCCAAAATTCATGACGTCTATTGCTTACCAGACACATGTACCAAGGATCATATGCGCTACTAGCATTGAGCAAGAGCTGCGGCCTCCCAAAGACCACAAGAACGGCACTTAGTAAGGGTGTTACGCCTCACTACTGGTATTGACCTATCTATGTAGATATGCGCCCATACACAAACTATTGCAATTGTGATTTTTAATCCCTTACACCACCCAGCTGCTAATACAGTGCTAGTTTTGAAATAGGAGATACACATGCAATGGTTCCTTAAACTGAAATGTTGGAACTGCAGTATTTTCTTACCAAGGCGCTTAGAGACCACTTGATAGATTCCCTCAAAGTTTACAAATCCAAGCCCTTAAGCCTTTCTTGGTATGATGCCCTCAAGGCGCTCAGGGTCGCTGATCCCCACCCTATGTTGGCAACTACCCTTTTGGGATTTAGATCGCCATTCATTGAATTGCTTCATCCTTCCTACTTAATTACTAGGATAATATAAAGATTATAGCCATGAGATTCATCACTTATTTAATCAGGTTTTCAGGCTTCGGCATTACTTGTACATAACTCTGATCCCTTTTATTGACTAAAATGATTCATTAATTTGTATTTACCCTTCAGGATGGCATGATCATAGCTCTGATACCAATTGTAATGTCCCCTACTAATTTAACAATAACATTTGTAATAAATATAAGGAATAAGTAATGAACTAAGATATTGACTATTTCTGATCCATATTATATGAAAGATCTTATTATTACTTCAGTTATAAAGATGGAAGAAGACATTGGAGGCAATCTCCAAAGCACTTAGAGACCATTGTAAGCTCCCTCAAAGTTTACAGATCAACCTTTAACCTGTCTTGGACTTAAGCCCTCAAAGCTAAAGAGAACGTTGATCCCTACCCTATCTTGGGAGTTATCCTTTTGAATTTAGATTGCCCCTCTTTGGCTACCTCATCCCCTCTCTCTTCATATCTGAAGTGATAATAGAATCTGGGTCTTATAGTATATTAGGATTTTAAGAATCCAAATTTCATATAAACTTACGGTGGGAAAAACTGTTGTTAAATGCTTAATATAACAGAGTATTACTATTTCCTATCTGAAACAGAGTATTCTTTACTTACAGTCTTTCTGTCATTGTTCAGATGGCATGTATTATTGATTTGAATTACACTTATCCGTTGCAAGCTTTGAGGGTTTGAATAGTAATCCCTGTTGAGAGTTTTTCCTCCAACTCTTTGATATCTTTATTTGATTATGTTGCTTAATAAATCTTTCTGTTTACAGTTATTCCTTAATATATCTACATTTTACAGATTAAGAAGGAATTGTATATTTGTTATAGTATGATACAAAATACTTACAGATTTGCAGCCATAGCAGCAGTACGTCTGGCTTACAATGACCATTGAATTCCTTGATTAAATATTATATACAGCCAGATGTTTTCATAAACCAGCAATCCCTCTAATGTTGGTCACATACCCTATTTCAGTGATGATAAGAAATGCAAACTACTGATTAATAACCTAATGCATTTTGACAACCTGTGGGATCCTTATGCACTAGCCACGTGAGATCTTTCTCAATCAGTGGGGAGAAAAATAAATAAGGGAGCTCCTATCTCTCTCTCTCTCTCTATATATATATATATATATAATATGTGCAGTGGTATTAAACATATATGTTGAATTACCATTAGCATAGAGTCTATGATTTGCATAGAGACCTCCGTTGATACATCACAGTGCATGTAATCAATGAGACGACACCGCAAGAATATATAGACTGATTTTTCGAGTATTATATTATTTTCCTCATATTCTTATTTTATTGTTCGTATCTAACTACTCTCCTTCCCTATTGGCTATGGAATGTGTTTTAATTGTAGATTCCCCTCCTTATTCCCCCGCTATCTCTCTTCCCGATCCCCTAGTTATATATCGTGTTTATTTTGAAGGATCGGTTGTAAACCATGTGATATGGCTCGTATCTGTTAGGAATGGAGATCTTTTGTAGAAAGGATTCAATATTCTTTCTGTATTGTTCACAAAACATTAATGTGAGTAAATAGATATGTGTTTATATTTTACTGAATTATAACTGCACAGATATGTATTTCGTATGTTGCTGAGGTAATGACATGCACATTGTAATTGATGTTTTTCCACAGCACATACGATTATGTTTATATACATAATCTAAGAGTCATGACCGTACGTGGCTTAAGAGCAGTTACAAAAGGGCATGAATATGTAAGACATGACCGTACGTGGCTTAAGCCACATAAGGTCATGTCTTACATATTCATGCCCTTTTGTAACTGCTCTTGAATATAGTATAGACGGTGTTAAATAAACAGCAACAGTGTTATGTATAATTATCATACGATAGTTATCTTAACACACATATATATACATATAACTATCGGATGATAGTTATCGTAACACTACCATCACAGAATCGGTATCGACTGTGTCGAGCTACGTATCAAGGATAGTTAACATAACATATATGTTATTAACCATGTTAAAACCTGATCCAATACAAGTTCAATATATATTAAATGTAATCGACTAAAGTCAATTCATCCTATCATATCGAATCTGATCAATATAATTCATTCGAATATATATATATATATATATATATATATATATATATATATATATATATATATATATATTGATAAGTCAATCAGATCGAAGCTATAATTTAACACTCCCTCTTAGCAAGAGAGGATTGACCAGAATCATGATCTCATGATGTGAGTGTTATCGAAATCGCTGACTCAATTTGGAATTGGATTTTTATTTTGTAATAACACTTAATCACTTCATATTAGGGTAACCAGCATTGTCCGAAACACAAGTTTAATGTACTCAAACCTGATAGAAAAAATTTATCACAATCCCCGACTCAAGTCGGAACTGGATTTAGTGATAAGTATATGGGCCCAAATGTCCGGCGCATTCCAGATCAAAAAAGAAACCTGAGGCATATGTTATCATAATCCCCGACTTAATTCGGAACTAGATTAAACTATAACTTAAATGAGTCAAACTATTGTAGGTCGTCACCTCACAATAGTGACTTCACACACATGAAAGATCGTCACCTTTCAAAACACACAATATTGCAATATTTTATTTATTTTATTCATGAATACATTAATTTACATAATAGAGAGATTTAATCTCAGAAATTTAATCACAACTTAATCATACCAAGTTTCTTTCTAAAGTACTCGATTTTCAACTTCGCAAGAGGCTTGGGAAAGATGTCAACATTTTGTTCTTCAGTACTAATTTAGACAAATTTGATAATATCTCTGTCTACCATGTCTCTTATGTAGTGGTAAGGAATTTCTATGTGCTTGGAACAATTGTGAAAATTGTCTATGCGTTCATACCAAGCCCGGGGTGCTTGCTTAAGGTCGTAGAGGGCTTTCTTCAATTTGCAAACATAACTATTACTATCAAGAGTGGTAAAGCCTTCTGGTTGTTCTATGTATACTTCTTCTTCAATAACACCATTTAAAAATGTTGTCTTTACATCTATTTGATGTATCTTCCACCCTTTGGATGTTGCAATGGCAATAATAGTCCTACAGAAGTATATCAAGCAACCGAAGCAAAGGTTTCTTCATAGTCAATTCCGGTTTTTTGAGAAAAACCCCTGCCGACAAATCTGGCTTTATGTTTTTCAATACTACCATCAGAAACATTTTTGATTTTGAATAACCATCTTGAAGAGACGACTATTTTCCCTTTAGGTCTTGGTACTACTTCCCAAACATCATTTTTACAATAGATTGATATTCCTCGATCATCGCATATTTCCAAGCTTGACATGTTAAAGCTTCTTTAACATTAGATGGTTCGGATTTTGTAAGTTCTACCATAAGTGCAAGATAGCATCTCTAATTTCTTGTTCTTTTACTTTCTTTAAATATTTCATCTGGTTCAACATTATTTTCTTCAATCATTTTTCTTGCCCAAAGTGACCTTTTCTTATTGTTAGGAATTTCAACATCTTCAAGGTTAGATGAAGGGAGTTCATCATTTTCTATTATGTTCTCTCTTTGATTCTTAGTAATGTAGTTCCCATCATCTTGAAAGGCATTCTCCCTCTAATTCTCAATTTCATGATTTTCATCATTTTCTATAATATTCTCCCTATGATTCTCATTTGATCCCTCTTCTGTAAGTGTAGAGATTTTAAGAGCAATGTCTTCTTCAAATTTGATATCTCTACTAATGTCAATAGATTTTTGTCCTGATATGTAGACCCTGTATCTTTTAGTAGTTTCACTGTAACCAACAAATATTCCTTTCTTTCCAGAGGGTTAGTTTGGTTCTTTTCTCTTTAGGAATGTGAACATATACGGGACATTCGAAGATTCTTAGATGACTTAGATCTGGTTTTTTTCCTGTAAAGGCTTCTTCAGGTGTAATGTTTTCTAGGATCAAGTGAGGACACCTGTTTTGAACGTATACGGCAGTATTAGATGCTTTGGCCCAAAATGAGGTATGAAAATTTTGATCATGCATCATAGCCTTGGCAACTTCAATAATGGTTCTATTTTTCCTTTCTGCTACTCCATTTTGTTGAGGGTTATAAGATACTGTATACTCCCTCTTAATCCCAACAGAAGTGCAAAAATTTTTAAAGTTTTCAGAGATATATTCACCTCCATTAACAGATCTTAGAGTTTTTATTTTCTTCCCAGTTTGGTTTTCCACTAATGCTTTAAATTCTTTGAATTTTAGCAATACTTCATTTGATTCTTTGAGTTTAAGAAAATAGATCCAAGTTTTTTTAGAGTAATCGTCAATGAAAATCACATAATATGAAAATCCTCCTAGTGAGAGAGTTGACATAGGTCCACAAAAATTCATGTGAATGAATTCTAATACAACTTTGGTTTTATGTTCACTGGAGGGGAAGGATCTTTTGATATTTTTTCCTTTTATTGGTGAGATTTTCTATTAGAGATTTAAACTCTTTAAATTTCTTGAGAACTTCAATTGATTCTTTGCTTTTGAAAAAGTATATCCATGTTTTCCTAGAGAAATCGTCCACAAATATAATATAATATAGACATCCTCCTATGGATGGTACAGACATGGACCCACAAAGGTCAGTGTGAATGATTTCTAGAATTTCTTTAGTTTTACTTTCACTATTGTTAAAGGTAGTCTTAATATTCTTTTCTAAAGCGCAACCTTTATAGACACCTTCATGTTTTAAGGGTAGGTTAGGAAGACCAACTAGATTGAACATACATGATAATGTCTGAAAATTTAGGTAACCTAATCTCCTATGCCATAGTTCACAAGGATCAGTGGATGCAACTTAGAGAGCTTGAAGAGAGGTTGTATCAAGCTTGTATAAGCATTCATGACGAATTCCTATAGTATAGGCTTGTTTTAGATTTGAATTTTTAGGCCATGCCAATACTTTCCCTTGCATAAAGGTGATTTTATAGCCTTTATCCTCAAGGGCTGATATGGAGACAGAATTTCATTTTATACCTGGGACATATAGACTTCGAATAGTTGAAGGGTTATCCCGGATTTCAATTGGATAAGACAATTCTCAATTCCCATGATAGGATAAGAGGTATCATCTCCTATGGTGACTTATTCTCTACAGGTTTCTATAAATGATTCTAAATTCTCATCGAATTCAATTATATGCCTAGAAGCCCCACTATCAATAACCCAAGAATATTGATTAAATGTTTGAGTTTATAGGGCAGAATAGAGGGCTAGATTATCCATAATTACTAAGCCTTAAAAGTTTGAGATTGTTTTCCTAAAATCTGAGATGGATCTTTTCTAACTTGGCTATGATACCATGTTAATATATTCAGATTTATGTAAGGAAAAATACAATCTATAGATATCTTTTAAGACTGAAAATAATAATGACAAAAATTAACAAAGAAAGGAGAAGATAATACCCGATTTGTAGCAAATAATTCCTCTTCACTTTGAGCCTAATGTTCTTCCATCTTCAGCTGCATATCTTCTGCTAATGTGTATGAGAAATGAATAATTATTATTCAATGTATGACTGCTGCAATAATCAAATTTGGATCTGTTTGTAAAGTGAATTTCCTTGACATATTATGTCTTCTATGTCTTGGATAATTCGCACCATAGGTCACATATATATGTGTGAAGACATTCAAAAGACACACCTCAACATCAATGGTAAAGGCCGACCTAAATCGGCTACGTCATCCCTCTAGGACAATATAAAGATGTTTCTTATCTTTCATTCAGAGTTTACTACAACAATTAATGAGATGTATGTTGAGATAAATAATAAATAATAGGTATATTATTTATTATTCATCTCAGCATACATGTCATTGATTTGATCTTTCCGAAAAGGCCACAAATATCAACATGTTTAATGGCATTTCTTTTCAAAATATTTTCAACAATTGTTATGTAACCGTCTGGGTAGGCGAATAGACTATTTATATCTCTATTGAACATTTTATGAGGCATCGGCAATTTTGGTTCAGATTTTCCCCCTTTTGTTGTGACAATCGAGTGTGACTCGAAAATTGAACTATGGTTGTTGTTCATTATTAAATTTGTGATTTTGCTGTTGAATAAATGAATTAATGGTGAATGGGAACAAGTAGTTGCAAATTTTGTGGAACTATGTTTTTCCTGAAAATTTGTGATTATAAGATGATCTGAGAGTCATTATTGGTTACCTTTTATCATATTCACATTGTTTGATAGATATATTTTCATTCAGCAGATGTGTTGTATGTATGGTTTCATGGTTGTGGGATTGTATATGCAAACTGTGGATTAAAATTTGCTGCTATGTTTCATTTTCATGGTCGTGGGAAGTAGCACAATATTTATTCATATAAGTTTGTTATTCATTCATGGGTATATCTGTTGGCAGTGGGTCAGCGTCCTTCACAAGGTTCGTGACATGGCTTAACCGCCTCTTGTGTCTTCTATAAGTCTAGTGGTTGTATCGGGCATTAACAGGTCGATCTTTTGGTGCAACGGCAACCGCTACTTGTAACAAGTGGTATCAGAGCTTGGTCACAGGTTCGAATCCATGCAGGCCACGGTGTAATGTCCCCAATTTTAATAAAATTATTGTATTTGGGTCCCGATCGATTTAGTTTATCTCGGGCCCATTTTCTTTTGTTGGCATAGGTGTAGTTGTCGCCGTCGGCTCTTTTGTGCACTCTCGGGAGTTTTCCCGACGGGTATTTATGCTCGGCGTGTAGGTTAGTTTTGATAGGTTGAGATTTATATTTGATTTGTATTTGCGAATTTCTATTGGGATTCTGTTGTTCCCCATTTCGGAGGTGAAAGACCCTCCCTATTTGGTTTGTTGCAGTTTCGGTGGGATTCAACCCTCACCCTACTCTGCTTGTTCAGCTTGTATCGGATCTGGCAAATCCGAAGTTCCGTCAATAAATTCAATAAGATCTTTGAGGCAATCATATTAGTTGGTGTATTACTCTGTGTTCGCAAATTCATATCTAATTATCTGCGAAGGAGAAGTGGGCTTCAATCGGGCATTTGGAAGGCATCATCCCTCACTGCTGTACCGCACGACCATCCACCCGTTGTACCGCACGGCCATCCACCTGTTGTAACGCACGCCCATCCACCTGTTGTACCGCACGGCCCATCCACCCGTTGCACTGCACGCTCATCCACCTATTGTACCGCACACCCATCCACCTGTTGTACCGCACAGCCTATCCACCCGTTGTACCGCCAGGACATAATTTACCATCGGGACAGAATTTACCGCTGGGACATAATTCACCCCGGGACATAATTTACCGCCGGACCGAAATCTCCTTGGGGACATTACAATGGTATCAATAATTCATAGCCAAGACAAAATTTACCGCCGGACCAAATTCACCACTGGACCAAATTCACCTCCAGACCGAAATCTCCTTCGGGACATTACAGTGGTATTAGAGCTGGTGATCTTGCCAACCTGTTGGGATGATTGAGAGATTTTGGGATTTAGATCACACCATGGCGCCCAACAGTGATGGACAGTGGTGGTTGAAAGCACTACAAAGGATTAGCAAAGAGCTCAGCGAGGGTATTGATCTTCCATTAGATATATATTGGAAGTATGTTTGTGTAAGGTTGACCAATTACCTTCAAGATTTATACAAAGGATCCTTTCTCCAATTAAGGATGCCTTAAGTCAACACAAGCTATTGAGACACCATGACAAGGAAATGAAGTTGGCAGCTGCAGCATGTCTTAGTGAGATTTTGAGGATCTGGGCTCCTAGAGAACCATATGATGACAACACCATGATAGAGATATTGCATTTGATCGTTGATAGCTTTCAAAGTCTTGATGACTTCAGTGGTGACCCCTTTGGCAGGAGATCTACAATACTGGAGAATTGTGCAAATGTCAAAGTAACCTCCTCTTAGATCTAGAGTTGTAAGACTTGATCCATGATATGTTTCATCACTTCTTGGTCACAATCAAGGAATGTCATGATAGTAAGGTTGCAGTTGCTATGGAGAGCCTTATGATTTCGTGCATTGAAAAGATGGATGAAATATCCCAACCTATCGTATCTATGTTGTGGGTTGTTCGCAATCTAGAATGTGTTCCATCTATGGCAGCGTGTAGATTGGTGAGTAATGTATTCAAGCATTGTGAAGAAAAACTAATATCTCATTTGCACAAGTGGAAGAATGTTGACGACGGCGATAAAGGTGATGCTTTACACGAGGCCCTGTCTGCCACTGAAGCTTTGTCCACCAAGGTTCTCACTGAAACACAGACCCCTGTCAAGGCTGTGTCTGTTGCTGAGGCCTTGTCTGTCGCCGAGGCTATGTCCGTTGCCGAGACTTTGTCTGTTGCCGAAGCCCTGTCTGTCGCTGAGGCTGTATCCATCGCCGAGCCTCTGTCTACCACTTAGGCTTTGTACATCGCTGAGGCTCTGTCCGTCGTCGAGGCTCTGTCCGTCGCCAAGATTGTCTTCAGGTCGAGGTCCCCTTCGGGCCGAGATTGCCTTCGGGCTGAGATTCCCTTCGAGCAGAGTTTACCTTCGGATCGAGATTCCCTTCGGGCCGAGATTGCCTTCGGGTGGAGATCCCCTTCGGACCAAGATTGCCTTCGGGTTGAGATTCCCTTGGGGCCGAGTTTGCCTTCGGATCGAGATTACCTTCGGGCCGAGATTGCCTTCGAATAGAGATTCCCTTTGGACCAAGATTGCCTTCAAGCCGAGGTTCCCTTCAGGCCGAGTTTTCTTTCGGATCGAGATTCCCTTCGGGCCGGGATTGCTTTCGGGTGGAGATCCCCTTCGAACTGAGATTGCCTTCAGGCCGAGATTCCCTTCGGGCCGAGTTTGCCTTCGGATCGAGATTCCCTTCAGGCCGAGATTGCCTTCGGGTGGAGATCCCCTTTGAATCGAGATTGACTTCGGGCCGAGATTCCCTTCAGACCGAGTTTGCCTTCGGATCAAGACACCCTTTGGGCCGAGATTGCCTTCAGGTGGAGATCCCCTTCAGACCGAGATTGCCTTCCGGTCAAGATTCCCTTCGGGTCAGGTTTGCTTTCGGATCAGAATTCCCTTCAAGCCGAGATTGCCTTCGAGTCGAGATCCCCTTCGGACCGAGATTGCCTTCGGATCGAGTTTCCCTTCAGTTTTCTTTCGGATCAAGATTCCCTTCGGGCCAAGATTACCTTCGGGTCGAGATCCCCTTCGGACTGAGATTACCTTCTGGTCGAGTTTCCCTTCGGGCTGAGTTTGTTTTCGGATCAAGATTCCCTTCGGGCTGAGATTGCCTTCGGGTCGATATCCCCTTCGAATCGAGATTCCCTTTGGGTCGAGATCCCCTTCGAGCCGAGTTTGCCTTACGATGGAGATTTCCTTCGGGCCAAGATTGCTTTCCGAACGTCTTGCAAAACTACCTCCGGGCAAAAATCACCTTCAAAACATTACAATGTTGTCGGCATTAGCATCTGTGTCTGTGCCCATGCTGGAAGAGATTGTTGAACATGAGGGTGTGAAAGATTTCATGGGTTGGCATTGTTGGGATCCTGGTGAAGGGCATGGCAATAGTTATACCAAAGTGACGCAGTTAAAGCTTGATGACGGTTTACTCGTCCCAATTAAATCCAACTATGTGCATATGGTCCAACATCAGCACAAACTTTTCAACAGATATTACTACCAACGTCCGCACTTGGCTTGGGATTTGAGCATTGATGAGTTTGATGTTTGGTTTCATTGGGATCCTGGTGACTCTGGGTATGGCAACAATTATATCAAAGTGGAGCAGCGGAAGCTTGATGGAGAGTTACTTTTCTCACTTACTTCCAGGCGCATTCGTGTGGTCTTGTTGCAACTTGAGGGTTCCAGTGGATACAGTTATCAGTGTCCGCACTAAGTTTGTAATCCTGGAGTATTGATGATGGATTGCTTGAGGACAAGCAATTTTTGGGCGGCGAGGATTTGTAATGTCCCCAATTTTAATAAAATTATTGTATTTGGGTCTCGATCGATTTAGTTTATCTCTGGCCCATTTTCTTTTGTTGGCGTAGGTGTAGTTGTCGTCGTCAGCTCTTTTGTGCACTCTCGGGAGTTTTCCTGACGGGTATTTATGCTCGGCGTGTAGGTTAGTTTTGATAGGTTGAGATTTATATTTGATTTGTATTTGCGAATTCCTATTGGGATTCTGTTGTTCGCCATTTCGGAGGTGAAAGACCCTCCCTATTTGGTTTGTTGCAGTTTCGGTGGGATTCAACCCTCACCCTACTCTGCTTGTTCTACTTGTATCGAATCTGGCAAATCCGAAGTTCCGTCAATAAATTCAATAAGATCTTTCTGGCAATCATATTAGTTGGTGTATTACTCTATGTTTGCAAATTCATATCTAATTATCTGCGAAGGAGAAGTGGGCTTCAATCGGACATCTGGAAGGCATCATCCCTCACTGTTGTACCGCACAGCCATCCACCCATTGTACCGCACAGCCCATCCACCCGTTGTACCGCACGCCCCATCCACCTATTGTACCGCACGCTCATCCCCCTGTTGTACCACACGGCCCATCCACCTATTGTACCGCACAGCCATCCACCCGTTGTACTGCACGGCCAATCCACCCATTGTACCGCACAGCCTATCCACCCATTGTACCATCGGGACATAATTCACCCCAGGACATAATTTACTGCCAGACCAAATTTACCTCCGGACCGAAATCTACTTCGGGACATTACACACAGCGAGTGATGCTAGGAGGGGGATTGTTGGCAATGGGCCAATGTCCCTCGCAAGGTTCGTGGCATGGCTTAACCGCATCATGTGTCTTCTATAAGTCTAGTGGTTGTATCGGGCATTAACAAGTCGATCTTTTGGTGCAACGACAACCGCTACTTGTAACAATATCATGGTGATGAATATCCATTAGAAGCCTCTCCTACTCTTTGGTTAAGAGTATACCTCGTTATATTTTGAAAATACAAAAATATATTCATTGAATATCTATTCCAAGTTGCTATACCTATCAATACAGAGATTGAGCTAATAGAAAGCTCTTTCAACTGTTGTTAATAGAGGAGGTTTTATTGTGAGCTGGAGTTATATCAATAAAAGACCAATGTGTTAACTAACAGATATTTGGCGACTCCGCTGGGGAGAGAATCGAAGTGCTAGTGCTTTGGCTTTCATTCTCAAAAATTTGAAATTGTCTTCCCCCAGATTGAAGGTTGGCGACTCTATTTTAGTGAAGATCTCAGAAAATAATTTGAAGCCAAGCCCAATCAAAAGTTTAAACTACTCCTATCATTATATTATTCAACAAAAATCTAATCTTCCAAAAAGCATCCTTATCTCTTATAAGAGATGAATTGGAAGATAAGTCTAAGTCATTAATGTATATCTACACTTTATTAGACTTAACTAGCTAAATAAAAGATTTTCACTTTAATCCTCAAAGTGAGAAGCAAAATAGAACTTGAACTACTTTCCAACATAATCACAATAAATTTGTGTAGAAGTTCCCATCCAAACTAAAAATTCAACACAACAAAAAAGAAACTAAAATAGTATTCCACCCCAATGAAGGATGTTAGAGATGATGAATTTCCAAACGCAATGCAAGGATGGTGTATAGATATGGGAAACAAATAGTCCAAGATGGTGAGAAGGTAAGCTTTTCTCTAAATTCTATTGTTTCACAAATGTTTGATACCAACACATTTGAAGAGGACAAATGAAAACCTAAATGGCAAGATGCCATGAAGGTGGAATATGATGCGTTAATCAACATTCACTCAAGCCAAAAAATTCATTCATCCTAAATGAGTTTACAAAGTCTATTTTAAGTCAATTTTTTCCTTGTACAACGTTTGTTTTGTCACCAAAGAATATATGAAAGAGGAAGGGATGGACCATCAAGAGTCTTTTTCCCTACTTAAAAGATGGCAACATTTTGATTGGTTATCTCCATTTCTGCTCAAATAGGATAGGAAGAATATCAAATAGATGTTTAAAGTGCCTTCTTGCACAAAGACTTCGCAATGGTCCACATTTTTGTCCCCAAGGGTTCTGGGTTCCTAGAAAATATCATTTTGTTTGCAATTTCGTATAGTACTTCTAAGGACTTAAGCAGGCTCCTTGAGCTTGGTATTTTAAAAATAACAAGTATCTTAAAACTATTTGAAATCGACTTTGCATGTCAAGCATAATGCGGTCTCATTCTTGCTAGCACTTGAAGCAAGGCTGGTGTAATTCAAAATGTGAAATCTAATATTTGTTTTATCATTAAAATGAAAAATATAGTGCTGCTACAATATAATTTAGGTGTAGAATTTTGGCCAGTTAATCATACTATTTTTGTATCACAAACTATGTATGCCAAAGTCTTGTTAGAAAAATTCAAAACGATTGAGCATATCCAACATTTACACCTAAGGAAGTTGGGATAATATCTCAACTAAAACTGAGTAGTTGTCATTCAAAAAATCAACGTATCAGCAATTGGTAGGCAGTTTGATTTATCTTACTACCATCCAACCATTCTCATGTTTAGTAAGTTGTGTTTCTAAATTCATAGTGAATCCTGTAATGTCCCTTCCTAATTAGGGACACTAATATTTTAATTTTTAATTAAATGCTAAGTCGTGTCCCACATTAGCATTTAATTAATATTCAAATGTTTCACTGGAAAAAGTTTAAAAGGGATGAAATGTTTATTTTTGTCTTATGCCAGTTTGAGGAAATTCAAGAATCCTCCTCGCACTGACATTTGGAGGTTAGGTAAAAGGAGATTGGGAGTTTCAGTGAGGGACAGACTGGAATTGAGATTTTGAACAGGAATATTGCAGATTTGCAGATTGGTTTCAGCACCTCGAGAACGCAGACTCTTCAAGGGAACATTACCTTCAGAATTGTAACATATTCTCAGGGTAATCTCAGTGTTGGTTATGTGGCATAAAGGTAAAAATTATCAGTTTAGGTAAAAGAAAAGGAATAATACTAATAAATCTTATTTGAACTTGAATATTGCATAAGCTGGAGTTATAAAATCACCGTAGCTTCTTGCTGGTACCTACCTGTCTGTGTGTGTGTAGATATCTTAATTAATCAACCTCATTCTCTATCGCACGGGAGCAGATTTTCTTTACAAACTTGGTGTAGGGAATTAACTCTGAGTCTATTACAATAATGGTTGGTGCCGAGTGTTATTCAGATTATGAGTATTGAATATAGAGGACAACTTAAAACTGCCGTGCCTGAATGTTATTGGGGAAGGGTGCTATGTTAACGTGACAGCTATCATCCCTTTCTGCTATAGACAACACCGTGGCCATAAAAGATATTCGGTCTGCAGGAATATCAAGGAAATCAACAATACTAGCTGTGTATTGGTGCTATGGATGTATGGAGCCATAGGGTGGTAGCAGTTAGTGAAGACTCACTATAACGTTCCAATTGAAGCATAAAAAGAATTACGTCACTAGAAGTTTATTGTTCGAACAGTAGTAACTAAAGGTATCATAGAGTGAGTATTTAAGAGATAGAGGTTCGGGAATTCTGTAACCAAGCCGTGGTTGTCTGAATTTTCTGCCATCGAACGGGTAATCTTGTGATTCTTGTGAGTTTCCAAACACACAAAATACTTGCAACTCAGGTGTACATGCCATTCTGATTTTGTTTCTGGAGCATTGGAGTTTAATAGTTGAGGGGAGTTTTCTTATTTCCTTACGTGAGGACTTGGAGATAAACAAATACTGTTGTGAGAAGGGTTTTCCATGCAGCTTTATGACTCAGAATCAAGTGGAACTCCTGTGCATGGTTTGATATTACTAAACCGGTTACTGAGAGGGGGGGTGAATTAGTAAATACTTCAACTTGAGTGTAATTGAAAACTTGTTTAATTATCCTTAACTGATGAGCATAATAAAGCAAGCACTTACAAGCATGAAGGAATCACACAGATCAACACAAGCATTTATATGTGGAAACCCTCGGTTAGAAGGAAAAAACCACGGTGAGACAGAGCTCACAACTTCACTATTGTAGAATGAAGGCGCCTAATTAGGAGCTTACAAAGCAGTGGTTAAGGTGCTACCCTATTAAGGGATTTTACAAGAGATCTGTTAAGATCTGAACCCTGTTAGGAGCTGCCTAGTTACAGGACTTTGAACATCAAAACGATGTTACCCTGTTAGGGGATTTTTACAACGAACCAATTAGGTCCACCCTAATGAAGAGATTTCAATTTGCTTTTACTTATAAAAGCAATGATCTGTTATGACACTGATTGTCTAATTAGATCATACCTCTTTCCCAGTTTGCCTGGCTATTGATCTCTGCTACCTCTGTGTCTGTAACTCTTCTCTCAAAAGATGTCTCTCCTCTACTCTATGCAATCACCAACAATCAACAACTATCTTGCATCCTAAGACTATATTTATACAAGAGTTTACCATAATGAAACCCTTAACTCATAGAACTGCCAAGCTATAAACTCACCAAAAGTCATGCAACTAGCAAAAAGCTATGCGTTGTGATCTGGAGTTTACCTTGCAAAACATCCGTGGAAATAAAGCTAACTCCTATTAAAAAGCTAACTCCACTTCAGAGTGGTGGATGTCCCGTATAGTCCGATGTTAACTCAAATTGCTCCACAAAATCCGGTGCGGATCATAAGGCAATTTAGACCAGTGTACCCTTATACCCGGTTCAACTTTGTATGCACACTGAGACCGGTACTGTGTACTTAGATCGGTCTACCAGTGTGTTCACTTTGCTTTATCTACCGGTGCATACACACTGTTCCTTGTCTACCAGTGTCTTCTAAGTAATGTGAGTGACCGGTGAGCCCTTACCGGTGCATGGAGTTTGTGAGTATACACTAATGACAACTTAAATTGCTAACAATCTTCCCCTTTGTCATTGGTGGCAAAAACTAATACAAAACTATACTCACTTACTTCCTTTGTAGAACACTTCCCCTGTCTGAGTGCTCCAGTTGCTATTACATACTCTTCTTTTCTTTGACCTCTATTCTTCTGTTCTTTCTATTCTTGCCTCTGCTGCTTTTCTTTGTTTCTTCCCCTTTTTGCCTCCATAGGACAAAGGTGTATGCTTTGCTTCACATTTGAATTGTTGTGAAGATAACCTTATAGATATTCTTTGTAGAATGTAGGAATGGTGCCCATTGACCGGTTACATATTCAATGTTCTTTTGGGCTGCCTTGAGAGAAACAATGATGTTCTCCATATCTTCCACAGTTTTGTAATCCGGTTCATTGATCAAAGCATTTGTAGATATTGTTGTCTGGTGCATGAAGTCAAGTGTTGGGGCCAGAAGCATATGGAATCCAACGATGTCTTGGATTCTTTTGTTCTTCTCTTCAGCTATCTTTCTCAGGATTAGTGCAACACTTGTCATTTCTCTACTAAAAGTTGTCGCAGATTGATTCTTGATGTCAAAGCGGGTTGACAAGGGTCTTATGTCCTCTGATGTCTTTGCAGCTTTTTCAATCAAATCGTGCAGAAATATTTCAAAGTTTGAAGTTCTGCTCATCAAACTTCCTGCAACTTGAATCTATTGTTGAAGAACTTTCAAGTTGTTTGACAGAGTAACCTTGATATCTGCAACTTGTTTGTGAAGAATCTCCACTCTTTTCTTCTCATAGTGGTCAATTGCCACTGTTTCTGGATCAGTTAGATCCTCACCGATAGTTTGCGCTAGTATTTCCTGTTGATCGATGACCGGTTCATCTTCATCTATATCAGCATCTGGTACAAAATTGCACAATATGTTTTTGACAGTGATCAGGGCCATGTCCTGTTTTTGCTTGGTCAGTTCCTTGAGCTGACTAGTTGACATCTTGCTGATGTCTACCACCATATCGGTGACCTTACTCCTTTTATCTTCCTTTTCTTCAATGGATGACAACTTTCTCTTAGTTGAGAAGCTTGGAACATCTAATGTCTCTTTTTGCGTTTGTTCCTTTTCAAGTTGATCTTGCTCGGTTTGTACAGGGATTTCTTGTTCCTGTTCCTTAATTTCTTCATCTCTTTGTAAGTTAATCTCATCCGATCTTGTTTGTTGTTGTGGAACTTCCCCTTCCTGTTGCACCTCTTCTTCATCCATAGCATCATCCTCTTGATGTGAGTGCACTTCCGGTGGGACTTGTGTTTGTTGCTGTTCTTTAGTCGTATGAAGATCACGTACAACAATTCCTTCATCACCTTCAAATGATATGTCAATGGGAATATCACCAAGAGATTTCTCCAGATTGACAAGTTCACCAGAAGTGAGCATTTCTGTGGGAACTTCCTGTTCACAAGTTATTGGATCTTGAGTTGTAGTGAACTGAACAGGTGGTTCATTTAATGTTGTTGTTTGATCCTGAGGACCTGTTGTTTAAAGAGTATTGAAGTCATACTGCTGCCAGAAGTCTAAAGTCTCTTTGAAGACGTCATTCTCATACCCACTAAGAATCTTGGCAACTCTATAATTTGTATCCAGATTCATAGATGCTTCTAATACAAGCTTTACTCTCTTGTCACTTAGACCAGGTTTAGCTTTTTCCAGTGGTTCCGTATTTATCTTTGAGTTTATTTCTAGATCGGTTCTCCATTTTGTTTGAAGCTTATTATTTAACTCAGGAGGAAATTTGCCCCTATAATCCCTAGGGGTTTTGATGAAATCCAGTAGACTTTCAACAAGAGCTTTTTCAATTTCCTGTTTGTCCTCCTCAGCTAATACACTATACCATTTGGCTGCATTATCTATTTCTCCAAAATTTGTGACTTCAGCTACAATGTCATTGACAGTCATTGTATGAGCCTTGCCTTTTTCTGGAGACACTAGAAGTGTTGGGTTGGATGGTTCATCACTGATGTCAACAATGACTGGTTTCTCAGCTTCGAGCACACCTTTTCCCTTCTTGGTGTCAGCAACTGGTGGAACTGTAGTCTTCTAGCGTGCTTCCTCAGCTTGTTGCTGAGTCTAGAGAAGTTTGGTCTAGGTAGACACACCTTGATGAACTTTATCTACTTCTCCTATAAGCACTTGACTGATCCTCTTCCTTGTTAGAAAGTTTTGTTTGTGAAGATCAGCTTGTTGAGTAGCTTCCTCCAAAGTGAGGTGATTCTGTACTTCCAACAGAGCTCGTATTCGAAGCTCTTTTTCCTTGTCCTTTGAGGCTTCACACCTGGCTGTAAGTATCTCATATAGATCTTTTGGTACAATCTTTTGAATCTTAGAAGGAAAAAAGTTAAACTTGTGAATGCAAAAAACAATACCTTCTTCAATCTTTCTTCTTTCTTCGTCATTGCTTACTTCATAGCTTCTACCCACCTGTCCTAACCTTCCTATATCCATTATTCCTGCTATTAATTCATCAATATTTTGTCTTTTTGGCCTTGCTTCGTGCTCCTTCACCAGTTTGCTTACACCCTTCTTCCTTTTGATTAAAGGAATTGTGTCCTCAGACTCGGTTTCTTCATCTTCTTCTTGTGTGCTCGCCATTGGTTGAGCTTTCTTCTTTTGTGCCCTTGGTGATGCAGTCACCGGTTTCTTCTTTGGTGTAGGCGTTCTTTTCACATAAACGTTCTTGATTGGTGCCCTTTTTAGATTTTTCTCTATTTCCTCATAGGTTCCAAACGAGCAGAGAGATCAAGGTGTGTTTTCTGCAGGGCCTCTGAATATGCCTTTGCAGTCTTTGCGGTGATCTCATAACCAAGCTCCGGTGGATACTCATCTCTTGGTTTTACTGCTTGAATGATGCAGAAGTCAGTTGATACCAAAAAACATACCTCTTCTTTGTACAGGTCAACAATAGTTGACGGAATTCTTTGTCTGGCATGCATTTTTAGCTGAAAGGCCTTGAAATAATCAATCATTGCCTTGCCTAACTGGTCTCCCAGTTGGTTGGCCATATCACTAATTTGCATCTTGACAGGTCGATCTGTCGCCCAAGTCACTTTTCCTATTCCAGGGAAGAAATTAGAATAGTAAAAATAGAGACATCAGAAGTGTGCCAAATTTCAGTGATTTCTTTTTGACGATGCCTAGCTTCTTCATATTCTCAAAAATCTGTCCTCTTAGCATTCCGCACATATCATATTGTGCATTATCATGTATTATTCGGTGAGCCGCATGTATGCCTCCACCCGATATGCTGTTTAGGTTACTGGACTAATATATTTTGTAACCTATTACAGCGGATGCGAACCGAACTATTGGATCTTCAATATCAGTTACGGTCATTAATCGTTTGTCAGATTTTGATTTAGTCAATTTGGCCACCACTGCATTTGATATGGTTCTCAGGGTTAGGGCTTCCCCTTGATTACTAAACCCGGTTACCCTATGAAGATCATCTTTCGTGATCGGAGTGCAGACTCCTTTCATGAGCCAGAATCCCGGTTCGTGCTCTCGACTAACCACCATTCGAATCCAGTCTGGTTTGAAGATGGTTGGATATGAGACTCCGTTGATAATCTCAGACGATACCAGCTTTGCGTAACCATTAGGATAATTTTCATCTTTGCAGAGCAAGCGATACTCGCTTCGTATGTACGTCTCACCCAATTCTTCTTGTTTTGCATGGATGAACACAGTTACATCTTCTGTCAGGAGTACTCCATTAGGCACTGAGGAGAGTGCACCAGCCATGTCATTCTCCCTATTCTGATTCGACACTATCATACGGAGGACGATCAGCTTGTTTTGCTAGAACCAGCTTTGCGTCGTAAGATGAAGACGCCATTGCTCTCAATTGGTTACCAGAGAGATGATTGATCAATTTCTTAGACAATCTCGCTTGATGATCAATTCGCAAGAATATTACTCAAGCAGAAAATAGATAGAAACAAAATTGCAAGGTAAAAGTAAATGAGTAATCCTTCTTTGCTTTTATAGGATTAGGGCATAACGGTAACTACCAAACGGTAACTATTGTTAAACGGCTATAGCATTAAATGCCTTACCTAACCTTTCTTGCCGCTTATGCTAACCGGTAGTCCAACTTTTTTGGTTAGGCATGCCCCGGTTGAACACCTCATACCTTTCCGGTCTGACCTGTAGATTGAGCGAGAAGAACCTCACCAGTTCTACCGGGAACGGTAGTTACACTACCAGTTCTCCCTAAGCCTTGAAAGCTTAGTTTGTAGAAGAAATGCCACCATCTTGTGATGATGATCTTGCCTCTGTTTTCTCCTCAGCAAAGCTCTTTGATTCCTTAACGAACCATATTTTCTTTATTTCTTTCTTGCTCTCCTTACCTTTGTTGTTATTCTTATCAAAAGTCAAGGTCTTCCCCACTGGTTTGGCCGATTCTTTGCCTTTGTTCCTAGTCCGGTTCCAGGAGTCTTTTGCGAAGTGACCGACTCTATTGCAGTGATAGCAGACAATACCGGTTGCCTTCCATGGGTTCGTCCTTCTTGGATTGGGTGATTCGCTCCATGAATCACTGTTGCCATGCATCCCATTGTTTTTATGGTTAGTTGTGTTCTGGTTCTTGCTTTTCTTGGTGAATACCAGTCTTGGAGATCTAAATGTCATCGTTTTTTATCTGCATTCCTCAGCCTTGTGTCCAAACTTGTTGCATGCATAACAATATCCCTTAAAGATTCCCTTGCTTCTGCTGGACACAGATGTGGGGCTAGACCAGCATTTGTTGGTCTTGAGCCAATATTTGCAGTAGTTCTTGCAGTGGCTGATGTTTGGCTTTTCTGGTGCATTCCTGTAGTTATTTGTTCTTTGATTGCAAGAAATGTTGGAGGTCTTCTTGCCTTTGTCACCGGCTTCTTCTTTGATTTCTTGCCTGTCTTGACACCAGAAGATTCACCATTCTCTTTGGTGATTTCACAGGTGAATCCAAGACCGGTGTGATCTCTGTGCTTTCCTTGAGCTTGGAGTTGCTCATCAAGCTTGACCGAACCTTTATTGTATCTTTTCAGGTTTTCATTCCTTTCTTCAAGGACTTTCTTTTGTTCCTTGAGTTGATATACCTCAATTGTCAGTCTTTTGCATGCATCATCCCTATCCTACCATGCCTTGTGCATATTGGCGTTTTCTTGGGTGACAATCAACATATCTTCTTGAAGTTGCAAAATGATAAGTTGACTTGCCCCTGCAGCTTCCTCTGCCCAGCTTCTTGCTTTTTCAGTGGCTGTTAATGACCTGACTATTGTGTTCCTTTCATCTTCAGCTTCTCCCTTTTTTTCGATCAGTTCAATCATCCTTCGGGCATTCTCTTCTTGCTCCCTTTTGAAATTGGCAATCTGACCGGTAAGGATCTGGTTCATATCCATAAGCTCAGAGACTACTTCTGCATCAAATCCGCTTTGACCAGAGAGCTCATCAATAGTTTCATTGCTCTCATTGAGTTGTATAGCTAGCTCCTTTCTTTTTGCAAAGGATATCCTCAATCTATTCTCTAGAGAGGCAATAATGTCGTTGGCTTCCTCCAACTGTTTCTAATACCGGTAACCCTCCATGATCTCTCTCAAGCGGTTAGGCTTTATGTATGAGAGCCCGAGCTCTAATACCAATTGATATTACTAAACCGGTTACTGAGAGGGGGGGTGAATCAGTAAATACTTCAACTTGAGTGTAATTGAAAACTTGTTTAATTATCCTTAACTGATGAGCATAATAAAGCAAACACTTACAAGCATGAAAGAATCACACAGATCAATATAAGCATTTATACGTGGAAACCCTCGGTTAGAAGGAAAAAACCACGGTGAGACAGAGCTCACAACTTCACTATTGTAGAATGAAGGCACCTTGTGAGGAGCTTACAAAGCACTGGTTAAGGTGCTACCCTGTTAAGGGATTTTACAAGAGATCTGTTAAGATCTGAACCTTGTTAGGAGCTACCTGGTTACAAGACTTTGAACATCAAAACGATGTTACCCTGTTAGGGGATTTTTACAACGAACCAATTAGGTCCACCCTAATGAAGGGATTTCAATTTGCTTTAACTACTTATAAAAGCAATGATGTGTTATGACACTGATTGTCTGATTAGATCATACCTCTTTCCCAGTTTGCCTGGTTGTTGATCTCTGCTACCTCTGTGTCTGTAGCTCTTCTCTCAGAAGATGTATCTCCTCTGATCTATGCAATCACCAACAATCAACAACTATCTTGCATCCTAAGACCTATATTTATACAAGAGTTTACCATAATGAAACCCTTAACTCATAGAACCGCCAAGCTGTAAACTCACCAAAAGTCATGCAACTAGCAAAAAGCTATGCGTTGTGATCTGGAGTTTACCTTGCAAAACATCCGTGGAAATAAAGTTAACTCCTGTTAAAAAGCTAACTCCACTTCGGAGCGGTGGATGTCCCGTATAGTTCGATGTTAACTCAAACTGCTCCGCAAAATCCGGTGCAGATCGTAAGGCAGTTTAGACCGGTGTACCCTTATACCCAGTTCAACTTTGTATGCAAACTGAGACCCAGTATTGTGTACTTAGATCGGTCTACCGGTGTGTTCACTTTGCTTTATCTACCGGTGCATACACACTGTTCCTTGTCTACCGATGTCTTCTAAGTAATGTGAGTGACCGGTGAGCCCTTACCAGTGCATGGAGTTTGTGAGTATACACTAATGACAACTTAAATTGCTAACAATCTTCCCCTTTGTCATTGGTGGCAAAAACTAATACAAACTTCTCAACAAACTTTTCTTTGCAACAATTACTAAACAATACAGTCAAGGTCTGTTATTTCTAATTAAGAGCAAATGAAAAAAATATTGGGAACAGATTTGGGGTGGCTTTATACAAATCCTCAAGAGCAAAATTGGAATGCTACAAAACGAGTCCTCCAATATGTCAAAGGATCCCTAACTTTGGCATTCTATCTCATAGATATGTTGATTTTATTCTAGCAACATAAGTTATT